>JAVTVY010000030.1:0-36349 GCA_036873755.1 Hanleya hanleyi
CACGAATTGCGCCTTTCCGTGAGAATGACCCTGGTATTGGATTTTCTGCATTTCTATCTTTTGCACTCTCTGAAAAAGATCATTGGGCATGCATTTATGCAGCTCCCAGCAGGCAGCAGCTTTCACGGAAAAATGCCCAGAGGTAATGGTGGTATCAAAATTATAAGAACCAAACATCGCATTTCAAATACAGACATCTAACACATATGGCCATCTCTGGCTATGAAACAAAGTTGCAGTTGGCACCACCGAGTGGTTTACCCGTTCAACACGTTTGCAGGACTAAATCACAAAATTTACTGGGATACCACGTTGACCAACCTGGATTAGCAAACAATCGGTGGCCAAGATGGAAAGAAAGGATAACGTCTTAAAAACGATGCAAATTCTAAGGTGGTCAACATATTGTCGTATATCAAAATGTATATCAAAATGTTTCTTGTCCCATGGACAATCTCACTACTGCCTATTTGACATACAAGTATATCTCCATAAATAACAAATACACGAAAACAATTGTTCCCAGGACTGCCAACAGAAGCCCACAAAGAAAAAGCACACAATATTGATAAATACTCAAAAGTTCGGTATTGTCTCTGCTATCTTAAATATGCCGTATCCTCCATTTCCACTCCACGTTGATATATATTCAATTGTTATTATCTAGTAACAGTGAAAACTGGCTAAAAGTACTCCTCTTTTTAAGCCTGGAGACACTTAATATTAGACCGGTCTCCATTTTACCGTCTGTCAATACTGTGGGTGAAAGACCTGTATATACCAATTTTTATATTTTCTTAGAGCAACACAAATGCTTGTCCCACATTAACGTAGTCCGGTTTTCGCCCTGTTCACTCTTGTGAAACGACATTGATAGAGCTGGCTATAGAAATATTGGCAAAGGTTCAATGACCATAGTCGTATTTTCACAGCTGTGTACAGCTTTGGCACAGTTAACTATGGCGAGTTGATACATAAATTGTCGTAGTATGGTGTTAAGGGCAATACGCTCTCCTGGTTTAGTTCTCTCTTAAGATACTGCAAACAAATAGTTAGCTGGAAGAGCGTTATGTCTAAATTTGAATGTGTTGACATGGAGGTTGGCCAGGACCTCAGGCACACTTTGCATGAAAACATACAGGGAAGCCGTGTGAAGAAAAAGCTGATACCTTTTCTACGAAAAATGACACCATTTTACATGTTGTAACTCGCATGGGAATATACAATTATGAAACATGTGAGTTACAACATTTGTAGGTTTCCATCAGTTGTGATGTGGATTGCCAAGAAAATTATGCCTATATTTTCTTAAAATGACACTCCTTATCCAAACTTCATGACATGTAGAAATATTCAATATAGGTACATACCCACTATATCACCATACTTTATTCATGTGTGTACAGTTTACTTAGTTCTTGCCAAATAAGCAGATTATGTATTGTTTTAATCAATTAGAGTGTGTATTGTATCACCTGAGTCACACCATATGTAGATCACTGTCAGGTTATCACTTAACATTCAACAATTTCTGAAAATGACAGCATTTTAATATCCAACCAACCTGACTGACATAATTTACTGCCTTACCTATTCATAAATGTGTATTGGCTGAGATCACATTATGCCATGTTTGTAACTTTTTTCACTGCTGAAGATGCTATAACTAATAGCGAAATATACAGAATGTAACTGTCATCCCTACTCAGAGTTGCTTTTCTTCTCTATTATTGGAAAATCATCAGTGGTTCCAATGGATTACTTCAATTAGATATACATGTAAAAATTTCCCAGGTGGGATGTGTTATATAGCAGGTATGTAGAAGTTCGACTTCAAAAATCTTTCTACTTTTTCAGTTCAAAAAATAATTATCAACAGTTGTAACTATGCTGTCAAAATGTAACGGTATGTGCAATTTCACATCTCGAGTTTCAAATAAATTCTGGAGACCTCCACATAAAAAAAAAATAAAAATGAGCATTAACTGAGTGATAGTTTGTGATTTTATTCAAACTAAAGTCATGAGAATTTCATATATTTAAAAAAAATAGCCGTTTGGCTTACAAGGGATGTGAAATGTTACATTCATGTTAGTAGTAGAGAAAGAGTAAATTCCTTATTATTGACCTACTTATTTGTTCCCCCCGGGTAAAATTTAAGGGGGAACAAATAAGTAGGTCAATAATAAGGAATTTACTCTGGGAACTTTTCAACATCCGGAAAGTACACATAAACTGATGACGTCATCACGATTATTCCTCCGCGGTGATGCGGTCTGGCGGTGATGCGGTCGCGGAAAAAAGCTTCCGCGGAGAAAAAGTAGTCCCTAGACTGGAAATACGCTGCATGGTCCGATTGGGTCGTATGGGGTATCAAAGTGAAGCATTCGTGAAGGGGCCTCTGATGGGCTGGGTGTGGGGTTGAAATATCGGCATTCTGCGCATGCGCGGTGGCCAAAGGGTATGAAAATAGACGTTTTGGAGCTAGGGGAGCCACTCATGGTCCAATGGGGTCGAGTGAGGTATCAAAGTGAAGCATTCGCGAAGGGGCATCTGATGGACTGGGTGTGGGGTTGAAATATCCGCATTCTGCGCATGCGCGGTGGCCAAAGGGTATGAAAATGTACCTTTTGGAGCTAGGGGAGCCACTAATGGGCCAATGGGGTCGTATGAGGTATCAAAGTGAAGCATTCGTGAAGGGGCATCTGGCTGGACTAGTGGCTCGAGCGTTGTCACCATTCTGCGCATGCGCGGTGGCCAAAGGGTATGGAAATAGACGTTTTGGGATCTAGGGGAGCCCCTAATGGGCCGATGGAGTTGTATGAGGTATCCATGTGAAGCCTATGTGAAGGGGCATCCAGTCATGGGGTGGGTGCATGTAAAATTAGGATTTTGTTCGAAAATATAAAAAGCGGAACACGGACTTTACCCCTAAAATAGGGGAAACCACCTATCAACCTTATCCCAATCTCGGAGCTCCAAGAGCTCCGGAGCTCCGAGTTCCAAGAGCTCCGGAGCTCCTTGGAATGCATGTATGGACCCTAGGATGTATTAAAAAAAAATAAGCATGGTAAACATATCCTCATCTGATTACCGCAGTCAGTTACACAAATGTGGCCGGGTCAAGCATCGTGAAGGCGCATCCGACGGGGTGGGTGACACGTGGAACTGACGTCATTCTGCGCATGCGCAGTAGACCAAGTGTATGAAAATAGACGTTTTGGGATCTAGGGGAGCCCTTAGTGGGCCGATTGGGTCGAGTGAGGTATCCATGTGAAGCACACATGAGGGAGCATCCGCTTGGACTAGTGTGTCGGCCGTTGTCAGCATTCTGCGCATGCGCAGACAGGGAATTGTGGGAAAAGGGAATACCCAGGCCTGCCCGAGGAGGACTAGAAGAAAAGGATGGAACTTTCTGAAACGGCAACTTCTGATTGGACAGCCGAGAATACAGCTAACGGGCAAGAACGAATATGACAGGACCAAATGGTAGCCTCTGATTGGATAAGAGACGTTCTTAAATTGTAAACAGACCCAACGCGGCTCCCCCATCGTGGGTATGTTATGATGGAGGGGAAAATAAACTACATGAAAAAACTTGCTGTTGTTCTCTCATCCTTGTTGTTGTTGTTGTTCTCTCTTCTATCTACATCATGGCGTCAACGAACGTTGACGGACGTCACTGCGTTTCCAATGAATTAGTGTCTAGAAAAATCAGAGCTTTTGGGCTAATTCACCAGGGCGTTGAAGCGTTGAGCTTGGCGTTGGCGGACGTTGCTACAAGAGAACTCGGAGCTCCGGAGCTCTTGGAGCTCCGAGATTGGGATAAGGTTGATAGGTGGTTTCCCCTATTTTAGGGGTAAAGTCCGTGTTCCGCTTTTTATATTTTCAAACAAAATCCTAATTTTACATGCACCCACCCATGACTGGATGCCCCTTCACGAATACTTCACTTTGATACCTCACTCGACCCAATCGGATCCATAGTGGCCCACCTAGACCCGAAAACGTCTATTTCCATACCCTTTTCCCACAATTCCCTGTCTGCTCATGCGCAGAATGTTGACAACGGCCGACACACTAGTCCAAGCGGATGCTCCCTCATGTGTGCTTCACATGGATACCTCACTCGACCCAATCGGCCCACTAAGGGCTCCCCTAGATCCCAAAACGTCTATTTTCATACCCTTGGTCTACTGCGCATGCGCAGAATGACGTCAGTTCCACGTGTCACCCACCCCATCGGATGCGCCTTCACGATGCTTGACCCGGCCATATTTGTGTAACTGACTGCGGTAATCAGATATGAGGATATGTTTACCATGCATATTTTTTTTAGTACATCCTAGGGTCCATACATGCATTCCAAGGAGCTCCGGAGCTCTTGGAACTCGGAGCTCCGGAGCTCTTGGAGCTTCGAGATTGGGATAAGGTTGATAGGTGGTTTCCCCTATTTTAGGGGTAAAGTCTGTGTTCCGCTTTTTATATTTTCGAACAAAATCCTAATTTTACATGCACCCACCCATGACTGGATGCCCCTTCACATAGGCTTCACATGGATACCTCATACAACTCCATCGGCCCATTAGGGGCTCCACTAGATCCCAAAACATCTATTTCCATACCCTTTGGCCACCGCGCATGCGCAGAATGGTGACAACGCTCGAGCCACTAGTCCAGCCAGATGCCCCTTCACGAATGCTTCACTTTGATACCTCATACGACCCCATTGGCCCATTAGTGGCTCCCCTAGCTCCAAAACGTATATTTTCATACCCTTTGGCCACCGCGCATGCGCAGAATGCGGATATTTCAACCCCACACCCAGCCCATCAGATGCCCCTTCGCGAATGCTTCACTTTGATACCTCACTCGACCCCATTGGACCATGAGTGGTTCCCCTAGCTCCAAAACGTCTATTTTCATACCCTTTGGCCACTGCGCATGCGCAGAATGCGGATATTTCAACCCCACACCCAGCCCATCAGATGCCCCTTCGCGAATGCTTCACTTTGATACCTCACTCGACCCTATTGGACCATGAGTGGCTCCCCTAGCTCCAAAACGTCTATTTTCATACCCTTTGGCCACTGCGCATGCGCAGAATGCCGATATTTCAACCCCACACCCAGCCCATCAGAGGCCCCTTCACGAATGCTTCACTTTGATACCTCATACGACCCAATCGGACCATGCAGCGTATTTCCAGTCTAGGGACTACTTTTTCTCCGCGGAAGCTTTTTTCCGCGACCGCATCACCGCCAGACCGCATCACCGCGGAGGAATAATCGTGATGACGTCATCAGTTTATGTGTACTTTCCGGATGTTGAAAAGTTCCCAGAGTAAATTCCTTATTATTGACCTACTTATTTGTTCCCCCTTAAATTTTACCCGCTGGGAACAAATAAGTAGGTCAATAATAAGGAATTTACTCTTTCTCTACTACTCATGTTCAGCAAAATAGAATTACTTTTCCCTGATTAAGAAGCAAATTTCCATTTTTGTGAAAACAAATCTTATTTTGAGATGCAAAAATGCGTCTCCATGATTCGCCACACCACCAAAATCTTGTCAGTCCTTTGCCTATCTTGCAAGATCATTATACCCAAATTTTATGGAAATCAAACACATTGTTCAGAAGATATGATGTTACACATGTTTACCTGCATTCATGTCTATAGCACCACCTAGAGAAGACCAAATGCCACGAAAAACAAGCAGGTGAAATCTAAAGCCCAAGGGAGATGGCACATAAGAGTTCAATGAAAAAACTTTAATCATGATAATGGTTATGGAGGTTTTGACATTAAGTCAGATAATTGAGATTTTCCATTTAAATGGCAATTTGGTTTGCACCAAAAGGGAATTATCATGTCGGCAATCCTATATTTATGCTTGGCAACCTAGAATAGAACAGTTTTTAAATATATCTTCAACCGAATTGGTAAATTTTTATTTCACCAAAAACTTTTTTTTGAGATGCAAAACAACTTGCCTTTGTAGTTATGCCAGCTACACCAAAACCTTTTCAGCACATTGACCATCCTTCAAGACCATTGTAATAAAATTTCAAAGAAATCAGACAAGCCGTTCAGACGAAATCGTCAGAGAAAGGTTTACATATGCTCTGACTACAGCGCCACCTAGTGGCGAGCAGCGGATATCGAAACACAACCAGACAAATAGCAAACAAAGTCTGACTCGAAAATATTGAACGGTTTCAGACATATTCACGTTTAAAGTCGCGGCGGCGGTGGATCCAGAGCCGTTTGTCATGAAAACATAAGAGCATCCACTTTGTGGAAATGCTCTAATACACGGTAATTTCTGGTGAAGAAATAACACAGAAACATTTGCTGTATGCAAAATTAACAGTTAATAGATAAGCTATGCATTACATTTGGTAATTCACAATGCTGTGCAATAATGTTAATACATGTCAATGTTGGACGAACGTTGACAGACATTTCTGGATGATTTGATCAGTTTCTTTTTCATTTTCTTAAAAATATATCACTGTTTATCACTCAAATTTAGTACTGAACTCTGTCCAGTGAATAAACATGCAAAAAATAATTTCTCTAACATTTTTCAGATTTTTAGGGGATTTTTTCATAAATGTTAGTAGCAGGGAGCCGGCATTTCGACGCGGGTTTTCCAGGTAGGTAACTCTTGGTCCCCTTTTTTCCAGGTTAAAGGTATAGGGGACGCCCCATCGCCTTTCACCTCTGGGGCGCCTGGGGCGCCAGGGGGCGCCACCAGCTCAAGGTCACGTGGAGGTCAAAAGTAGTTCCGACAACCTTTAACCTTTGTATTCTTCCGCGGTCTGGTAATGATGCCGTCACTTCCGCGGACAGAAAGTAGTCCCATCTCAACCAAGTGACTTCCAATGTTAATGTATAGGGGAATGCCTAAAAAAAGTATGGGAATAGACGTTTTGTGACCGGGGTGGGCCCCTAGTGGACCGAATGGGTCGAGTGAGGTGTCAAAGTGAATGAAGATGTCACGGAGATCAGTGGGTTTTTCCCACAATGTCGTGGGTGATCAAATTCTCCGGCAATCTCCGGCAATTTTCAAGGGCGAGAGGGGTCCCTAGTGTACCGATTGGGTTGTATGAGGTATCAATGTGAAGCATTCGTGAAGGGGCATCTTATGGGGTGGGTATGGGGTTGGAATATGTCATTCTGCGCATGCGCGGTAGACCAAGGGTATGGAAATACACGTTTTGTTATCATGGGGAGCCCCTAATGGACCGATGGCGTCGTATGAGGTATCAATGTGAAGCCTATGTCAGGGGGTATCCGAGGGGCTGGGTGTGGGGTTGAAATATCGTCATTCTGCGCATGTGCGGTAGACCAAGGGTATGGAAATAGACGTTTTGGGGTCGAGGGCGTCCCTAATGGACCGATGGGGTCGAGTGAGGTATCAGTGTGAAGCCTATTTGAGGGGGCATCCTACTGGGTGGATGTGGGGTCGGAATATCGTCATTCTGCGCATGCGCAATAGAGAAAGGGTATGAAAATAGACGTTTTGGGATGTAGGTGAGCCCCTAATGAACCTATGGTGTCGTATGAGTTATCCGTGTGAAGCTGTCGTGAGGGAGTATCCGACGGGGTGGGTGTGACGTGGAACTGACGTCATTCTGCGCATGCGCAGTAGAGAACGTGTATGGAAATAGACATTTTGGCGCCGACAGGGGTCACTATGGGTCCGATGTAGTCGTATGAGGTCTTATGTTGAAGCTCTTGTGAAGCAGCATCCGATTGGACTCAGGGTTCGTTCGTGTTCAAGCGCAGTCTGGTCGTAGTATAGAAAGCAGGCATGTTGGGGGTGCGTGGGGGTGTGTGTGTCACCCACCACTAGGGGTCCCTGGTTGGGGTTGGGTGGTGGTGTGGGTTCTGCGCACAGACGTCACTTTCGGGTTTCACTAAAACTACCTTCCAACACAGAAGAGTTCCACTGTTCCCCCTTAGACGTAGGACCCGGCCCGGCCCGCCCCGCCCCGCCACGCCCGGGCCGCAGCGCGCGCGGGTTACTCCGGCCGCAGCGCGCGCGTGTGCCTTATCCGGCCGCACCCCTGCGCAGGTGAATTTCGGATTATCCTAGGCCACTGATGGGCTACTTTCTCCACGGTGTTCGAAGCCAGTTTCACCGAATCCCCACATGTCTGTTATAGCTTTCATGCATTATGCTCATATAGAAAACACACAAGACCGGGTTTTTTGGGTGAGATCTCATTTTGTTTTTTTATTCAACAACAACAACGTGAGAACAACCACGTGAAAACTGAAGCCCAGAACAGGGGGCTTATACATTGAAATCGATAGAACTTAAGCCCAGAACAGGGGGGCCTGAACATTGAAAGAACTTAAGCCCAGAACAGGGGGGCTTGTTTTTGTATACTATGATTGTCTTTTTGAATTTGATGCTAATACTGTTATATGGAATATGGAATAGGTCTTTGGATTATGGACGCGGATATTCTCTAATGGACGACGGCTGGATTATGAATGACGGACTAGACGCTTGTAATTTAAAGAACTTAAGCCCAGAACGGGGCTTGTACATTGAAATGATGGACGGCCCAGTCATATACGAGTACATCTCGGTCCTCGGCCTTGGGGTAGTCGTCAAACATCTGTACGATGGTAGATAAGGATCTTCCCCGGCATCGATGATACAGGTAAAACAAGCAATATTGTCCACACACGCTACTGGTCAGGCTTTGCAACGTTTGACTGTTCCAACACCACGTCTCTGTGCCTTGATCCATGAAGTCTGTTAAATCGGGATGGAGGGGTGGCAGGCCGTACGGGTCAAAGTATTCGCCCTGCTGTTCTGTCAAGTACACGCCCACCCAATGTTCACCGGGCCGATCCATCGGGTCCGTGTTGAGAACGTAAGCAGTAAGATACATACGGTCTAATGGGAACACATCTCAGGCGAACACCCCTTGAAAGACCATACGTGTCTCTGGGTCATTCTCCAGCACGGTGGTTATCTGGTCTGTATCCATGTTAGGTGGAGAAGTCACACAGGACGTTGCGCGCTTTGTCCACTTGAATGATGTTGTCGAACTCGGCGTAGTAGATCACATTGACGGTGCTCCGGAGGGCTCGTGCAAAGTGGATTTCCAACCGTAAATTGCCTTGCTTGGCGAGGGCCAGCTGATGGTCGTTCTCTAAGGTGGGGGTCAAATCGAAACAGAACAACGTGCATCCGTTCGCGTAGTCCTCCCGACTGATCATATTCCCTTCGTCCTGGTTGATTTGACCGGTGGCTGTAAACAGGCTCTGATAGGCTCGAATGAAATTCGCGCGCCCAAAGTTCGGTGTTAAGGCCGTGGCTGGCACCTGTTGTCCATCCACATGCAGGGCCACAAAATTAATGCCGAAATGTTTAAAGTCAAACGGATTCTCTGGGTAGGCTCCACTGAAACTGGTATTTTCCACACAGGCCAGGATCAATCGCTTGGGTAGTTCCCCCAGGAACAGGTTTTCTTTGTTGGCGCTCATATTTCCAGCACACACAGAGAACACTTTGGTTTGCACACGTCGGATAGGGTACTGGGCCGGTTTTGTTTCCAAGGTTTTGAGGTGTCCCAATTGAACGGCCGGATTCGGTTTCACTTTTCGGACATACAGGACTGCGTCTTGGATGACAATCTTATAGTCAGCTGCATGCCCGTCTACGTTAGTGGCCATCAAGGCGAAGGTCAGAGGCGCCCGTATCAGTCGGATTTTGATGGGGATCTTGTTCAACAGGTACCGGTCTTGCATGAACATGTCTGCGTGCAGTCGACCAATGAGATCCACCGAGACGCCGTTCGCGGTCAAAGCCTTCTGTTTGTTATATCCCACATTGTCGTTCTCTACGCCCATGTGCTGGGCTGTGTCCTGGTACAATAAAGCGGCTGTCAGTTGACATTTTTTAGCCTCTCGCTCATGCGACAACAGCGTCTCGATGTAGGCTCGATAGGGGTACGTGTTGGTCGAGTCACTGATGAGTTTGTCGCTGAGAAATATATCCACCTGTTGAAACATCGAGTGTAGCCAGAGATTCGTCGGGCCCACCGTTGCTTGGTCGACGATTCTGGAGCCATCTCCATTGACGATCTTAGCATTCACATACAAGTATGTATGGGCTAAATCCACATAGGCCGTTTCCACATTACTGATGGTGACTCGATGGGCCCTGTTTCGTTGATGCTGGAGAGCGGGAGATGCTCCACCCATAATCCTTGTTCGGCACTGGTCTGTGTGGGCGGGACGGTCCACAAATCAAATTCACTGTTGGTGGAGGGGCAGGACTCTGCGTGGATCAAGGACATGTTTTAAGAAAAGATATCCTGGATCTTCTATGTGCGTCGTCGCTGGGTCGGTCGTCGACTGGTGCGTGGTCTCGGTGGTGCAGGTCTTTTAGTCCCTACGGTGCGTTGTGCTTTGGCCATCAAGACGCCTCCTGCTTCTTTGGCCCGCCGTTTCAAGGCTTCTTTGGGTGCCGTACCCCCCAAGACATCACCGGCGACTTGCAGTCCACTGCGTACCGCTTCATGATGCTCCCGAGTATGCTCCCGAGCACCACTAAAGACCGGGAGGCCACCGCCGGCCTGTTGGGCATAATAGTCCATATAGCTGCGTGCATCGCACCCGTAAGGCACCTTCATTATACAAAGTGGGGAGCACGTGCTTGTCGAAAATGAAGTGTCAGCACCACTTTCACGCGTTCGAATGCCACCGGTCGTCCCGTGTCATCTCTTATATCCACCGTGATAGTGTTGATGTCGGTTTGTCGTACGGGTAGGTATAGCATGTGGGTGAAACTGTGGGTGACTTGATCTCCATACGCCTTTTTAATGGGCACCACCCGTAACAGAGGTGTGTTGATATCGCCCACGATGTGGTTGACCACCAGGTCCGAGTAGACGTAGAGTCCGTACATACCCGACTTCATATACATCGGGATCTCGCCTTGGTGGGCGGTGGGACCAGCGAACGTTTGTAGATCGAACCCAGCATTTGCTGTAGGATAGGACTCAGTACGACACTCGCGTTGGCAGTGACGATAAGCTGTGCCTTGTCGTTGTGTGTGTTGTAATCGCACCTCGGGGAGTACATCTTTCAGTGCCATCCATAAGGATGGGCAGAGTGTGATACAGGTACCTCCACTCTGTTCCAACCGGGGAAAAAGGGAATCCTCTCCTCTCCAATCCCTTTCGGGTTCTTTTCCCTGTAACAATCGTGTCAATAGAGTCCAGCCTGATAGCGATAACAAAATCTTCACCTTCTGCGGTGCGTCTTGGCCCAGCTCCAGGTGATCGTCATTGACGATGAGGTAGACATCGGACGTCAGTTAGAATAACGCAAGCTCTGTTCCGCTCGCTGCCATGATCGGGAATGAAAAGCGAACGGTTAGAGAGGTGGCTTTATAGTGTACCTGTTGGGTAGGGTTTTATACATCGTGTGAGTGATGGGCACTTGTTATACTCGCTTGCGCCATAAGGTGAATAAGGTTAGAAATGCGCTTTTTTCTACTACGCCCTGTGACGGCCCTTCGTGAAAGTCCGTGATTGTTCGGTAGTGTAATGTTATTTTGTATAGCATTTCATTTAACATGAGATTTCACTATAGGCGAAAGCATTCTAGTACCCGGATGTAGGCGCAACCGTGAGCGAAATTCTAGTACCCGTCCATTGGTTCTTTTATCGATCGCTCATTGGCTCTTTTTCTCGACCGCTGATTGGTCCAAATGGAACTGCCCATCCTTCCCAGGTTAATTTACAATCCCCTTTTTGGGTTCAAGCTCTGTATATCGATGCCGCAACATTGTTGCCGAACCTTGCCGAAAGGGAGGCCTTTTTACTTGGATGTGACCTTTTGACCCGACATTCATCCGCGCACTGCCGATGATGCCGCGCACTTCCGGATAATCCGCGCGCGCGCGCGCTGCGGCCGGATAACCCGCGCGCGCTGCGGCTGTGGCGGGTCGTGGCGGGGCGGGGCGGGGCGGGCCGGGCCGGGCCGGGCCGGGTCCTACGCGTAAGGGGGAACATTGGAACTCTTCTGTGTTCGAAGGTAGTTTTAGTGAAACCCGAAAGTGACGTCTGTGCGCAGAACCCACACCACCACCACCCAACCCCAACCAGGGACCCTAGTGGTGGGTCACACACACACCCCCACGCATCCCCCAACCTGCCTGCTTTCTATACTACGACCAGACTGCGCATGCGCAGACCCTTGAACACGGACGAACCCTGAGTCCAATCGGATGCTGCTTCACAAGAGCTTCAACATAAGACCTCATACGACTCCATTGGACCCATAGTGGCCCCTGTCGGCGCCAAAATGTCTATTTCCATACACGTTCTCTACTGCGCATGCGCAGAATGACGTCAGTTCCACGTCACACCCACTCCGTCGGATACTCCCTCACGACAGCTTCACACGGATACCTCATACGACACCATAGGTTCATTAGGGGCTCACCTACATCCCAAAACGTCTATTTTCATACCCGTTCTCTATTGCGCATGCGCAGAATGACGATATTCCGACCCCACATCCACCCAGTGGGATGGCCCCTCACATAGGCTTCACATTGATATCTCACTCGACCCCATCGGTCCATTGGGCACCCCCTCGACCCCAAAACGTCTATTTCCATACCCTTGGTCTACCGCGCATGCACAGAATGACGATATTTCAACACCAAACCCAGCCCGTCGGATGCGCCTTCACGAATGCTTCACATTGATACCTCATACGACTCCATCGACCCACTAGGGGCTCCCCTAGATGCCAAAACGTCTATTTCCATACACTTTGTCCACCGCGCATGCGCAGAATGACCATATTCCAACCCCACACCCAGTCCCTCGGATGCCCCCTGACATAGGCTTCACATTGGTACCTCATACGACCCCATCGGTCCATTAGGGGCTCCCCTAGATCCCAAAACGTGTATTTCCATACCCTTGGGCTACCGCGCATGCGCAGAATGACCATATTCCAACCCCACACCCACCCCATCAGATGCCCCTTCACGAATGCTTCACATTGATACCTCATACAACCCAATCGATACACTAGGGTCCCCTCTCGCCCCTGAAGATTGCCGGAGAATGCCGGAGAATTTTATCACCCACGACATTGTGGGAAAAACCCACTGATCTCCGTGACATCTTCATTCACTTTGACACCTCATTCGACCCATTCGGTCCACTAGGGACCCATCCCGGTCACAAAACGTCTATTCCCATACTCTTTTTAGGCATTCCCCGTATACATTAACATTGGAAGTCACTTGGTTGACATGGGACTACTTTCTGTCCGCGGAATCGACGGCATCACCACCAGACCGCGGAAGAATACAAAGGTTAAAGGTTGCCGGAACTACTTTTGAACTCCACGTGACCTTGAGCTGGTGGCGCCCCCTGGCGCCCCAGAGGTGAAAGGCGATGGGGCGTCCCCTATACCTTTACCCTGGAAAAAAGGGGACCAAGAGTTACCTCCCTGGAAAACCCGCGTCGAAATGCCGGCTCCCTACTACTAATGTTGGACAAACATTGACAGACAAACATGTGCTGTATCACAAGACATCTATTTTCTCAGTTAGAGAAGACATATCCATTTTACAATCTATGCGTAGAGGATATAATTCCATGGAAGCAGAGATGAAACAAATTCGTTGATAATCCATCTTATCAAGAGATACAAACTGAGTAGCTAGCAGGTCTTCCGCCAAGTAGCCTGTTTGAGAGCATACAGCATATACGCTTCCAATATCTCCTTAAATATAACTTGGAAGTGGATATGTGTATGTGGAAAGATACGTTTATCTGGAATTGTTAAGACAATTTGAGGAGGTTTGGGAAGCAGTAATGGGTAGTGTAACACTGGAATGTAAGTCTGTAGTTGTATATGGATTTGTGGATGGTGAGGTTTAAAAATCGATGGGTGGAATATATTTAGATCAAGATATCGCGTTCACAACACAGATGGGTACAATATGGGTGAGTGAAATCCAAGATGGTCAATGGCAGCCATCTTGGATTACATACTACCTCTACTATACTAACTGATGTGAAGCACCTTCTCAAGTATGAAGTCAATCGGACAAATTGTTCTCACGATACCGCATTCACAACATGCGGGATGGATGGAATCCAAGATGGTCAATGGCAGCCATCTTGGATTACGTTCCTCAGTGAAAATCAATACAAATGGCCATCTAACTTCTCAAGTTTGAAGTCGATTGGTTGAGTCGTTTTTAAAATATCATGTTCACAAGATGCAGGATGGACGAAATCCAAGATGGTCAATGGCAATCATCTTGAATTACATATTACCTCAGTGAAAATCAATACCAATGGCTGTCTAACTGATGTGAAGCACCTTCTCAAGTTTGAAGTCAAAGGGTCAAACTGTTCTCGAGATATCGCGTTCACAAGATGTGGGATGGACAGAATCCAATATGGTCAATGGCAGCCATTTTGGATTACGTACATCAGTGAAAATCAATACCAATGGCCGTCTAACTGATGTGAAAAACCTTCCCAAGTTTGAAGTTGATTTGTTCTCGAGATATCGCGTTCACAAGATGTGGGATGGAGTGAATACAATATGGTCCATGGCAGCCATCTTGGATTACGTACCTCAGTGAAAATCAATGCCAATGGCCGTCGAACAGATGCTAAGCCCCATTCTCAAGTCAATTGGTCGAATTGTTCTCGAGATATCGCGTTCACAAGATCTGGGACGGATGGAATCCAATATGGTCAATGGCAGCCATCTTGGATTACGCACTTCAGTGAAAATCAATACCAATGGCCGTCTAACTGATGTGAAGCACCTTCTCAAGTTTGAAGTCGATTGGTTGAATTGTTCTCGAGATATCGCGTTCACAAGATGTGGGACGTACAGAAATCAATATGTCAATGGCAGCCATCTTGGACTACGTACCTCAGTGAAAATCAATACTAATGGCCGTCTGACTGATGTGAAGAACCTTCTCAAGTTGGAAGTCGATTGGTAGAATTGTTCTCGAGGTATCGCGTTCACAAGATGTGGGACGGACAGAATCCAATATGGTCGATGGCGGCCCTCTTGGATTACGTACCTCAGTGAAAATCAATACCAATGGCCGTCTAACTGATGTGAAGCACCTTCTCAAGTTTGAAGTCGATTGGTAGAACTGTTCTCGAGGTATCGCGTTCACAGGATGTGGGACGGACAGAATACAATATGGTCGATGGCGGCCATCTTGGATTACGTACCTCAGTGAAAATCAATACCAATGGCCGTCTAACTGATGTGAAGCACCTTCTCAAGTTTGAAGTCGATTGGTCGAATTTGTTCTCAAGATATCGCGTTCACAAGTTGTGAGACGGACGGAGAGACGGAAGGAAGGACGGAGGGACGGAAGGACGGACGTAGGGGCGGAAGGACGGACGGAGGGACGGAAGGACGGACGCCCCGACGGACGGACGGCTAACATTTCCATGTCCTCCCACCACTTCGTGGCGGAGGACAAAAATTGTCAAAAAACAGTTGGACGAACACATGACAGACGAACATGACAGAAAACCATGTGATGTATTACGAGAAGTCTAGGTCTCTGCTGATGGAGATATATGCACTTGTAGCTAGGACTGGGGAGTACATTCACTAAAAGTACAAAAGTCATTGACTTGATCATTTACTTGGTTTAATAATAAGAAAACGTATTTAAGTCGGACTAACACATGACAGACAAAATGTTGGATGAACATTGACAGATAATCATGTGCTGTATTACAAGAGAGCTAGGTCTCTGCTGATGGAGATATTTGCACTTATCAGCAAGGAACTGGGGAGTACATTCAATAAAAGTATAAATATCATTGGGCTGATCACTTATTTAGTATACTAATAAATAAACACATAATTAGTCGGACTAACACATGACAGACAACATGTTGGACGAACATTGACAATGATTGACAGACAATCATGCACTGTATTTACAAGCGGTCTAGGTCTCTGCCAATGGAGATGTATGCACTTATCAGCTAGGTAATGGGGAGTACATTCAATAAAACTGTGAAAGTCCTTGTGTTGATCACGTATCTAGTGTAATAATGAAATCAAAACATATTTATGTTGGACGAACACATGACGGACAATTCAAGCTTCAACTGCAAAACAATCCAGGCGAAGTTTAAATTAACATTGTCATGGTATTGTAGTCTATTATTAGATAGGATGCTTCTAGAATATATGATGCAAGCTTGTTTACGTGGGGTAATCACTTCGATCTTTCTAGAAGATAACTATAAATTGTATCTAGGCCAGATGATGATGTAATGCATATTCGAGAGGCTTCTTGATTTGGTAGAATGTACTGGAATGCCGCATAAAGTATAAATGGCGTAATACTCATTTATTCGAGAGGGAATTCAAACTGGCTTTATGTGGGTGCGTTTTACTGTGTTACCTTTGCTGTGGACTGCTGGATTGTATACTCCTGTGAATTGACTTTTGGCTGCTATGTAATCTACGTGATTGAACTGTCGAAAATTGGACATTTACTGGGACTCTAAACAACCGAGCAGTGTTGGACTACCAAAATACAGAAAAGTTATTTGTGCACGTCGGCACGGACTGTGAAGAGATTTGTGCACGTCAACACGGACTGTGAAGTATACACCGGTATAGCATTGAACAGTAAGACTATATTTCACATTTATTTGTTGTATTGACCTTACTTAATTTGTATATGATTTTAGTATTGTAAATAAATATTTGATTGTTAATCCTTGTCTTCACAAACCTTTTCTGTTACGTTTTTCTGTTATCGTAAATTTGACGTGACAACATCAACCGCCAATACTTTTACAAATTAAAGATGTTTAGTCTGGGAGAGGCCTTGAGAACATTGCATAGAATTAGGCCCCAAGTTTCATGAATTTTCCAATTGTGAAAATTCATGGCATAGTTGACAGAAAATGTAAGTCCAACCATGCATATTGGGGTTTTTCAACCAAAAAAATTGGTTAGTCCATTAATCAACAAAATTTATAGGAAAGAAATTAGAAAAATGATCACCTTTCACCACATATCAGTTTGCCGCAACACACATGCATGTTTATTATTTGAAATATGCTCGCCCGAAATTCCCATATTGTGTACATGTCACAATTTTCTTATAAAAATCAAGCAATAAGTAGTGAATATGGATAATTTATTTTCTCAATTCTGATGTCCAGGGCATGATATTATAATATTTATCTCTGCAAACATTATAGAGTATAAAAAAAACTGTTGATGCTCTTGTACTAAACCGATTCAATAAAACAATAAACTCTTTGAAAAATTAATACCCAATTTGTGCACCTTATAGCAAATAAATTGCCCTATATCCGTGGTTTGTACATAGCGGTGCAAAGCCATTTCCACCGGAGGACATAAATTTTTCCTTGGACATTTTCCGATATTTCCTCCTGTGGACATTTCCACCTTCCTATATATTTTTGTACTCTGACTTCGTACAAATGTGTATCAAACTTGAAATATTGACAAAAACAATTTTGGAGCATTTCTCTATTATAATTTATTATTTTCTATAATCCGGCATGATAAAACAATAGCTACCAGTAGTATAAATAGAACACGTTAACAACTATTACGTAGTGATAAATACTTTTTTTTTATCCATGCAATAGAATATAATAGAATAAATGTTTATTTGCTAATTAAAGCACCTACATGAGGCGAACAATCAATGATGTGACATACATGTAATATATGTTTATGCTATGTTTATTAAAAGCTACGACATTGATATTCTGTTATACAGTGACGTCACTGGAGGATTTCTCTCCCATGAGAAGCCTAATTTTAACACAGAATTAAATGAAAGAAATTCTAAAAAGAATTTTCAGCTCTAATTTCAACACTACTTTGAACAGATGTACTATCTTTCACTTCGCCAAGTTGTAGAAATTCATCTCAAATCTCCAGTTGTGCGGGTGGCGACGGCGCCGTTATTGACAGAACAGTCAAGATTTTGTTTGGAGCCTCTGTTACCTCCGTTGTATCTAAGAGAATTGATACATAGTAAATATTATGTTATTATATCATTCAATCAGCCTTGACAAAACAAACTGAACAATAGCTTTTAACTAGTACAGAAATTAAGTAACAAAGATGCCGATTGAACTAATTATTTGAATTTTAAAACAATGTGAGTATTATCACATTCTCCACAAAATATCACTCAGTAATGTCTATTTTGTCTTCAATGAAACCATGGGGTATTGGAAGTTGTAAAAACATGAATTATGCATGTCACAGTAGTGCCCTCTTGAAGAACAAGTAATTGAGGGAAAAGCTCAAGATAATGATTTTTGTTTTTTAAATTATTACAACTATTACAATTTTTTAAATCATACAAATCTTGCCAACAGTATATTAAAAATATTTTTAGTGTGTTACACATTTGTAGTTATAGTACAAAAAAGGAGGGAGGGGGAAGGGGGAAATGTCCACAGAGGGAAATGTTTGAAGGAGAAAATATATAGGGAAATGTCTGCAGGGGTAAATGTCCTCAGGGTGGTGGGGGAGGGGGTGGAATGTCCTGGCTTCATAACTATCAATCCTCATTATGTCTTGTTTTTCATTTGTTTACAATAATTTGATTATATATAACTATTGTATAAACATTGCAATATTTCTGTCCATTATAGTAATATCTCTCTTCGAATATTTTGGCATTCTTAGTTTTTTTCATTCAAGGATAAAATTAAAATCATTCTATCAGTTTAATTCCTTAATTAATTTATAATGAAGAAGCATCCCGATATTTTGTGGTTAACATGTTCGATCAAAATACTTTATCCCAGATCTGATCCGGAGTAGTAATCGTAAATTCTGATCGAATGTGTTTGATTATACTGAAAACAATTAACATTTTCAGGACCTTGAAATGTGTGAAAGATATGGACAGTCTGCTATGTCAGATAAAGAACAATGGTTCCCGATTGATCAAATATTCAGCGTATTATTCACAACCACAGCAATTCGGGAACTTTTGAGTTACCAGTATTTCATCAGAAATCACCAAGCCACACATGATCAGGGAAATGGAAAGAACTTGCATTAGGTAGGCTGCGCCTATGTATATAATTTTCAATGTCCCTCTAAGCTTCCGTAATATAGCAGTGACTATATAGGCCTATATGGTTTACGAAGAAAAAATGATATGAAAAAGGCAAAGTCAGAAGCGAATAAAAAAAGTATACTTCGTTGGTTTCTAGGCTTTGCCTATTCCATATTATATATGTACATTGTACTGGTGACAAAAACCACGTCAAAAGGTGTCTACCATCCCAGTTATACTTATTCAGATGCCAGTTCCTTATTCGCCGCATAGCGGTGGATCGTGGAACGAACGGTACGATCAGGTAGGTATTGTCTCGTGGTATATGTGTAGCAAGTTTGGTGGCTCTAAACCCCTTGCAAGGGTGTCTACCATCCCAGTTACTTATTCAGATGCCATTTTACTATTCGCCCCCTAGCCGCTGATCGTGAAACAAACGGCACCATCATGTAGGTGTTGTCTCGTAGTAAATGTGTACCACGTTTGGTGACTAAACCACATGCAAGGGTGTCTACAGACGCTAGAATACCTTGAATCGTAACTTCCCGAACATGTATTTTGTACCCATTATCCGGGTTACAGAATTAAAGTATACAGAGGGTTAGGGAGCATGTGTTAAAGTATACGATGGGGACAATCCATTCAGGCGGACACGTGAACCTCTCACACCGCCACATGCACACCGTTTTCAGCTCATACGACAACCAAAACCAACAGTGTAACACTGTTTAAAATTCGGCATGATCAAATTTGTTAACATGCTGCTCCTGTCCTAAACGAATGGCCGCTATGACTATCGTAACATTTCCCTGAATCTAGGATACTTGACCAATCAGTGCTCTTCCCTGAAACAAAAAAATAAAATTGTGTTACACTGCTGAATTGAATATGGTTTACAACTGGGAACTGGTGAAGTCCCTGAGACTGGCGTCCCTTGAACATGGCAGTTGTTCTGTTTTTATGTCTCGTCTTCTTGACAAAATCCTCCCTTTTCTGTGAACAAAATATTGGCAAATCAACCAACAGAGACTGGAAACGAGTACTGGACCCAGGCGGGGCGTGCATAGTCGGACATCATGAGGTATCGACTCCAAATTATGGCCTGGAACTAACAAACTTCCTCGTAAGAACCAAATCCACTGCTGACGGAAACTGGCCCATCCATCATCTTCGGCCACGTATAAATTTTCACAGTTTCTCTGCTCTGGCGCTTCTTCTAGCTGGCGATATCGAGGTAAATCCTGGACCACG
The DNA here is from genome assembly GCA_036873755.1 of Hanleya hanleyi. NCBI lineage: Eukaryota > Metazoa > Mollusca > Polyplacophora > Lepidopleurida > Hanleyidae > Hanleya > Hanleya hanleyi. Next base: position 20,390 of record JAVTVY010000030.1, read on the forward strand.
CAGAGTATATAATTATAAGTTTCCATGTGGAGTGTGTCAGAAACCAGTTAAAAACAACCAGCCTGGCATTTAATGTGATGGTTGTGATCTTTGGTCCCACCTCAAATCTCGATGAACTGGAATATAATCGACTGTCAAATTGTACGGATGACTGGTACTGCCTTCCCTGCCAGCTCCCTACTTTTACAGAATCATTTTTTGACGTCACTGATGCAGATGAGACAGTTGTATCAACAGTGCAATCCAACACATCTATTGCTAGTATAACTGATACTGGTGATATAGACTTTTTAACCAAATGTGCACAATTACGCAGCAGTAAACCAAAAAATGCCCTCATCTGCTACATAAATATAAACAGTATCCGCCACAAGTTGCATGAACTAAAGCCTATGATCTTCAAGCTAAATGCTATAGCTTTTATTATTGCGGAAACTAAATTAGATGAGAGTTTCCCAACTGAACAGTTCTATCTAGAGGATTACCATCCACCCATTCGGGAAGATAGAACAGGAAATGGTGGCGGTCTCTTGTGTTATATACGGTCAGATATACCAAGGCGACAACTGAAAAACTATGGAATAAACCACATAGAATTAATTGCATGTGAAATTTTCTTGGAAAAATCTCCATGGTTGCTACTTGCTGCTTACAAACCGCCATCGATGCGAAACGAACTTTTCCAGGCAGATGCCGAAAATATATTAGAAAAGGCCCTGTCTCACTATGAAAATGTTTTACTTATGGGAGACCTGAATTTCGACATGCTGAGAGAAGACAAGAAAAAACCACTTTGTGATATTATGGATCTGTTTTGTCTTGAAAATATGATCTCTTCACCAACCTTCATCTCCTCATCAGGCCCATCACTTCTAGATGTAGCACTTACAACTGTGCCAAATAAATTCTCCACAAGTGAGGTGATTGATATTGGCTCTAGTGATGGTCACTCCATGATTGTGTCTGTGTTGAAAACCAAACTTCCACGGCTACCACCACGAAAGATTTCCTACAGGTCTTACAAATCCTTTGATGAGATTTCTTTTAAGTCCGATTTATCGAAGGTACCCTTTGATATATGTGATATTTTTGATGACCCAAGTGACTCTCTCTGGGCTCAGCAAATCCTCATAAATGATGTACTCGAGGAACATGCCCCACTTAAGTGCAAAACTGTGCGCGCAAAAGAGCCTCCATACATGAATCAAAACCTGAGGAAAGCCATACGTAGAAAGGCTCGGTTACAAAACAAGCTTAAGAAAAACCCAAGATGTGATAGACTATGGCAAGAATATAATTAAGACACATAGGAACTTGACAACTAAACTTCGTCGAAGTTCTATAAAAAACTACTTTACTGAGAGATGTGGCGGTGCCACAAAAAACAAAGATTTTTGGAAGACTATTAAACCATTTATATCCACAACATCTAAATCTGGAACTTCCCTTCTGATTCGTGAGGGTGACGACATTCAAATAAAGTCCACCGATGTTGCAGATACTATGAATAGTTTCTACCTCTCTGTTGCTGAGAATATTGGCACAGATGCGAACTTACCTAAAGCAGAAGACTATAGCAATACCAAACGTTATATTGAGGCTTCTGCTGATTACCATGCAAATCTTCCCAGTATACAGGACATAAAGAGAACAAATCCTAGTCTCATAGATGTGTTTCATTTTTCCCATACGACAACAACCGAGGTAACCGAAATTCTGTCAAATTTGGACACTGGGAAAGCAACAGGATACGACAATATCCCAGGGAAAATATTGAAAACTGCAGGTAAAATAATTGCGCCGTCTTTCTGCAAAATCTTTAATAAATGTGTTGACACTAGCTCGTTTCCCTCTGGGGCTAAACAGGCTGTCATCTCACCTATTTTCAAAAAAGGCGACCCATTGGTTAAAATGAACTACAGGCCAGTCAGTATTTTGACAAGCCCCTCCAAAGTACTGGAAAAGCTGTTACACAAACAATTACAAAATCTAACTGATTGTATACTGAACCCACTAGTATCTGCTTTCCGTGCTGGTTACAGTTGCCAGCACGTCCTTGTTGGTGTGTGTGAAGCCTGGCGTCAAGCCCTAGAAGAGCGTAAAATAGTGGGATTACTACTTGTTGATTTGTCTAAAGCATTTGACTGCTTGCCCCACTCCCTAATTGTCGCTAAATTAAAAGCGTACAACCTCTCTGATAGTTCTATCGAAATCTTAGCAGATTATTTATCAAACCGAAAACAATGTGTTAAAGTAGCTTCAGCTTATAGCACTTGGGATACTATCAGAAAGGGTGTACCACAGGGGTCCATCTTAGGGCCCACCATATTTAATATTTTCATCAATGATATCTTTTCGAGTCAGACTGAGGGCAAACCTTTCAATTTTGCTGATGACAACTCTGTTTTAGTCAGCGGACATGATAAACATGAAGTTATATGTAAAAGTAAATCTGAAAGCTCGAATGTAACACTTGACACGTCACCTATAGCGCGGATATGTCGTCTCTGAGTTGAATCATTACTGCTGATCATAGACCTTTTCATACCGAAAATAGCCGAAAGACGTGACAACGTGAAAAGCTGTCAACGGAAACTTCCGATTGCACGCTGGATTCGACCAATGAAATAACCAGTTGCTGGTGGGCTCTAAAAAATGCAAAAAGATAATCTTGCAGCCAACGGCGTGCGTGTTTCACCTCCAGAGTGACTTGTAGTCATGGCCTGACTCGACAAAAAAACGAAATAATACTTGTAATAAGGCCTCTCCCATAAACTCAGGCACGGCGGAGCCGGGTGGGGGGGGCTACGGGGGCTGAAGCCCCCCCAATAATTTGGCCAACTTTTCTAAAAATTCATATGATGTCAACGCAAAAATAGTTCAATGAATAAGTATTTTCGAAATGAATGGTAAAATGAATTGTCTGCTTCGCATATCTATCGCAACTAAACTATTTACAACTGTCCAGCATTAGTGGGCCAGCCAAAGCTCTAGAATTTCTTTTGCCGGCATTGTTTAGTAAGTTTTAGGTTCAGTCACAATAGGTTAATAGTGTTATACCATATAAAAGATGGGAGAGATAAATGATTAACTCCTCACACCATGTATGCCACCAATTACTAAGACGAAATGCCGCTAAAAACATATATGACTCCTATGTCCTGGACGAGAATCGGTTCCTCCCTATGGGCATACAGGAGCATGCAGTGGACCAAGGTAATTTTTCACCCCACATACCGGTAGCCCAGAAGTTGAACGTTCGCTGAAGGCGGTAGAATTTTCAATATACATGAATCACAAGGAGACAAAAGGCTCCCCAACAAGTAGAAAAAATCTCTGTGCCAGTGACATGATCGAAGCTTAATGAACGTTTGGATTGAATATATTTGGATTGATATATATTTAAATTATTTATACTTCCGAACATCATTTGGCTTGACGATGAATATTTAAAAAATGTTTGGAAAACAGGCAACACAAATAGAGTTTACACGGGCGAGGAAATACGCTAGAACGCCTCTCCGGCCATCTAAGACCCCTGGAGCTTCCGGGGCCTAGGCGGACCCTGGACCCTCGCCTAATTGTGCTGTGATAGTAGCCCCCCCCCCCCCCCAATCATGAATTGCTTCCGCCGTGCCTGAAACCTCCTTCAAATCAATAAATGATGCTGTCAAGGCGTTCGTCAATGACGCTGTCGACATTTTGTATCTCGCGCCAAATCTTGTCTGTGCTGCGACCTCTGCCTGGAGATCACAACCGGAAATGACACTATTTCTTGAAATTATTGCCGATAAAAGATCATAAATCAAAACAAAAAATACACTGACGGTTGCAGACTTATGGCAGCTTGGAACACAGACGCTTTATTACAAAAGAGAGACTACTCTCAGTGCCATAGGTAATCTAGTTCGGAACGTCCGAGTGGAAATGTATGAAGCCAAAGCGGGGGACAAAAAGGCATATGCACTGCACAAGCCCGTAGGCTGGTTTGGCAACGGGGGGGTTCGTTAGAGAATATTGCGGAACTCCTGATGCGAGCGGCGCAGGCGCGAAGCCCCGCTAGGGATCCGGGGGCATGCCCCCCCCGGAAATTTTTAGAAAATTTAGATGCCATATGGCGCGTTCTGGCGCATTTTGACAGCATCTTTTCGACATCCGCCAAATGCATTTTTTCGACTGATAAATTCAGTATATGACTATAATCCACTCGTTGTGTGAATGATAATCTTGTCCAGCGGCGGCGGAAGCTCAGTGGGGCTCGACTACACACGCAATTTCCCCCGCTCTGGTCCAGGCCGGAGAGATGTGTTCTCCGGGCCGGACCACACCCGCTGGACGTCCGACTTTTTCACCGCACACTCCGGACCTGAGTCGGCGGAGAATGGACGGAGCACAACCGAGGGGGTGATGTACATGGCCGGAGAATGAGCTATTAGATCCAATATTCGTAGACATTGTTTCGCAATTTTCATTTTGGCCGAGCGAGAATCACGGCTGAAATCTCATTATTACGATATTATCGTTCATTTTTCTGTTATTGCATTCGAATACTATTGTATACCAACCCCAGATCATTTCTCAGTCTTCTTTTTATCAATGTTATCGGTTATTTCCATTATATTTCTCATTTCCCTTCTCGTCGTCTGGCGTTCGTTTCTTTCCGGCGAAACCCCGAGACAGCTGTTCATCACGATTCAAAGATTCAAAGATTCAAATTTTATTGTACAGACACCAGCAATGCAGCAGAGTACAAAACATGAAATGAAGATGACCACATTTAACAGTTGAACAGCAATATAACAATATGATCATAATACTCATAATATGACTAGAAGTATATATACATATAGTAATCTAAATACCGTACGTACGCAAAACACTGGACCTTAAGTTTTGCTTTGTTCATTAAACCACAAAAAGATGGTAGAGCAGATTTGCCCAGTCAGTCTTGTGTCCTGGCAAGACATTATAAAAACAAACTTTTCATTATGTGTCCAGTTCGCGAATGCTGGATAAAGTGATGTAATTGCCTCAAATAATATGACCCTACTTGACGTAAATTTATTACAAAAGATCACGAAGTGGATTTCATCCTCTACAGTGAGACATGTACTACATAGCCGTTGTTCGACCGGAGTTTTTGGTCTTGTATGTCTACCGACTTCTATTGCTAACTTGTGGTCGCTCAATCTAAATTTTGAAAAACATTTTCTCACTTCTAAAGACCTACACAATGATAAATATGGTTCGTATGAGATGTTAAATTTAAAGAGACGATACGACCGCATCTTGTTATTAACGCCTGGCTGCAGTTGATCTTGGACTGATAGTGTGAATAGTTTATTAACATAATTATCTAATGAGGACTGAAGAAAACTGCAATGTACGCTTTCCACGTTGCAAATATTTAATTTATCTTGCAAAAACTGTTTGAGTTTAAATAGCCAACCAACTTTCTTGTTAGACAATGCAATTTGTTCCTGTAATACGTGGTGAGTAAGTCTATCGCCCTCTTGTTGTATATATTTGAGGTATTTAACGGACCTCATAGCAATATCATATATAAGGGGCTTGATACCCAATTCGGCTCGAACGCCCCAGTTGTGTGTACCCTTATTTACTTGTAATAGCCGTTTATGATATTTGTTTTGGACCTTTTCAAAAGGGGTAGTGTCAAAATTTTTGTAAAGAAGCGCATCCACCCCCCAGATCTCCGATGCATATAGAAGAACAGGTTTCACAAGAGACTGATAAAGTAGGCATGCGGTTCTAACCGGCACATTTTTATCATTTAGATTATTAATAAGAGCGTATGATGCTCTAGAACCCTTTTTGACTCAAATGTAAAATATTCTGTCTGAAATGTCCTGTTCGAGAAAATACCACGCCCAAATATGTATATTCGTTAGCTATGTCCAAGATAGAGTTTCCAATAGTCCACTGGATGTTGTAGGAGCTATTGAAAGGACCCTTCTTAAATATAACGACTTTGGTTTTGGAGAGGTTTACCTCCAAACCGTTATCTTCACAATATTTATGTAGTTGATTAAGCGACACTTGTAAGCCAGTTTGGGATTCGGACAACAATAGCAGATCGTCTGCAAAGAGCAGGTGCGAAAGCATATAGTTATTTAGATTAACTGGTACAGATCTCTCGTCAAAACGTTTTGTTATGTCGTCAATAAATATACTGAATAGTGTTGGAGAAAGACTGCAACCTTGTCTCACTCCAACCTCACTTCTAAATGGCATAGACACCTGATTATTTACCTTAAGACGGTACGACATATCACGATATAGTGTTGTTATTAGGTCCAAGACTTTGCCTGTAATACCCCTTTCTCTAAGTTTTGTAAACAATATATTTCTGTCCACCGAATCGAATGCTTTACGAAAATCTACAAAACAGGTATAAAGTGGCTTCTTATGGTTAGCATATTTTTCGATGATCGTTCTTAAAGTGAATATATTATCAGTTGATCGATAACCCTGTCGAAATCCAGTCTGGTTAGGGCTTATCCCTTCAATGTCGGTTAGGTGATCGGCAATGCGTCTGTTTAAAATTTTAGTGAAAAGTTTTCCAAGAGAGTTACCGATGGCTATTCCCCTGTAATTGTCTGGATCGGACTTGCTGCCTTTTTTATGTAGCGGTAATATGGTAGATGTACGCCATGCTTCCGGAAAATGGCCCGTGTCCAGAATTAAGTTAAATAGACGGGTCGTATGATCAATGGCGAATGGTAGGACACCTTTAAGAAGCTCATTACTGATTTCATCTTCGCCTGGGCTCTTATTATTGCCTAATAATTGTAGAGCGTCTAGTATTTCTGTAGCTGTTATTTTGGTGTTTAACGTGACATTGATAGCGGGGTCTTCGACATGTTGTTCGTTACAGTTTGCAGATTCCGTCAAATGCGGTTTACCTAACAAGTTAATAAAATGATTCGCGAGTAACTGACTGTCAATAGGGATTTCTGCTGTTTGCTTTTGGTTACCTCCTAATTCCTTTAAAAGCCGCCAGTAGTAAGATGCGTCGTTTTCCTGAACACAGCGTTTTAACAAGCTTGTACTCCGTCACCACATGCACAATATTTTATGATTCTTATAACATTAATAAGCCTAGAATTTGAAAAGCGAGGTTAGTCAATGTGGCAATCCTACAAAATAAATATTGTACCGTCGTGCTATGTTTCCTCACAAAAAACCACAGTCCAAATTATCTTGCAAATATTTATTTGTTTTTCAGAGAAGGTTCACAAGTAGTCATGGTATTGACAAACATGGTACCGGTACTGGGTTTTAGCTCCATTTTTAATAATGACAATACATGGGAAATGATAACCAAAAATTATTCTTATCCCGCTTGTTTAAAAAAACAAACTATAACTATACAGCCATGATTATGAAGCATCAACGTCCTACTAACATGCTTGAACGGATGATGCACGCTTTACTTCAAATTAAATTTAAATCAGACTGAACAATGGCATGGATATGCTCAGAAATTCGAAGATCATCAAACAGAGAATTTTAATAACGTATACATGCATACATGTCGTTCTGTGATAATGTAGTGATTCAAGAATCGAACAATTTAAATTACCGGTATGCTACTTAGAATAAGACGAGTAATAGTATGCTATATGTACTTAAACAAAATAATTCATCATAAGAAATTCGTTGAATCAGCATTTCCGGTGCTGATTTGATTGATTTAAAGCATACTGTAGATTTAATTCTTTTCAAGATAGAGCTTGTATCACACAATCTAAGTACTGTAGCACTAGTACACAACAAAGGGGGAAAGTAAAAGCAGTTGGAAATTTGCGATTCAAAAGGTAATTGCAATCCTCGATATAGCAATCTATGTTGAAAATATTATTAATCTACACATGTTCAAAGCAACTGGTCATCTCGAGGATGGTCTAGGTAGACACAGCAATACCCCGATTTGCACATATGTGTACCAGTGATGATGTTTCAATGAGAGAGGTCCCGATATCCTACAATACCTGGTTTAGGTGTAGCTGTCCTTACAGTTCTCCCATGCTTATACTTAGGAAGCACATCATTTGCCATCCTCATATTAAAATTTCCCAAGTAAGTAAATTACCATAACTTATGTATAAAGTATATTTGACTGCTATTTCTATGGGGAAGCTGTAAGAATTACAACCAAAACCATCCAAGCAGAGTGTGAAATCACTGAAGTGTGAAATGGACTAAATTGTATGATAACGAGACCTGCCAATTTGCGAGCAGGTCAAGCTCAGCATATGTAGTACAAGTTCAAAAAATCTTGGTTATAATCCTTTAATCAAAAGGGTTAGAATTCAGTTTTATTTTATGATTTCACCTTGAATAGGTCAATGTCAATCATCTTCATTAGGGTTATCGTGATAAACAAAAACATTGTGTAAATTTGAGAAAGCCGGCAGCTCTAATCCTCAAACATGTCCAAGACACATAGTGCTAAAGCATTTGACCATGGAAAATGAGTCAAGATTAATTATCTTTGATATAGATCTGGTTCACCACCAAGCTGCAGTATGTGTTATGAATTTGAGTAGCCGGACTTTACTCCTTCAAAGATATTGTGCTAACATTAAATCTACATTCACTGTAAATTAGACTTTGAAAAAAGGGTCACCAACACATGAGGTAACCAACACATGTTAAGATTCATCATCAGTTTGGTAAAATGTACTAGCACACACGTCACAAACTACACGCTTCAAACTAAAATGTTGAAACTTACTCGTAAAGTGTTGAAATAACCCTTTAAGTGTGTCCACAGGGACTGCTCTTTAAGTGTTGTCCCCGTGGACACACTTAAAGAGTTATTTCAACACTTTGCGAGTAAGTTTCAACACTTTAGTTTTAAGCGTGTAGGAGAAAAAGACATGTTTGATCTTGTTACAGTGCACAGTATGTGTGTTAGTGATAAAATAAAATAATGTATGAAAGTGGGAAAAATAAATTTGAGGAAAACCAGAAAAAATGCTATTTTTCAGGTAGATCCCCATGAGAGCCATTTATAGTTCACCCATGACCATGCATGATGTAATGTTCCATCGTCATTACAGGGATAAAGAAAATGTCAAAGTTCAATTGAGCTTGCTGGAGTCATTCTAAGTGTAAAATCCCTGATAAGAGAAACTGAATACAGCCTTCCTTCCATTACATTCTCAATCTTTACCAGTATAAAGTCAGTTTCAGGTTTCTCAAGGTAAAATGTTAGGCTTGACCAGATCCCAGTTTTTACCATAACCTACATATATGCATATACACTTGTCCCTCATTATAAGTCATATGTGACCTTTTCCTTTTTATTTCTATTTGTACTGCAATTTAAAAAGTGAGTGAGTGGATAGAATTTAACGTTGCTTTCAACAATATTTCAGCCATATCATGACGAACCAACTAAGCATCACCTAGCCCAGTTGTGTTCCTGCTACTTCAATTCAAAGAAGAACTCTTTGAAGCAGCATGGAACCAGACACCCTCAATCCACCCTATAAAACACTGAGGACAGCGCACAAGACACAGATAGGACGCTTACATGGTGCAATAAAGACAAGTAATATTACAGTGCTAGACATCACATTATTAAGTTCCTGTTGCTTCTCGGCAAAATGCATTGAAGCAACAGGAACCTTAACCCACCCAACCACCCGCTGCAATTTAAAAAAAGTTCATTTGAACCCAAGATATGTCCTTAAACATCCACAGTAGACATCATGGCTAAACCCCCGAAAAGGAGAGAATAACCCAGGAGATAAATATGGTTATGAGCAATGAAGGGAAGCTAAGGAAAGTCATCAGGTTAGCTGATATATGACGAAATATTATTGGGATCATTCCACAGGCATGTGCTGTCATATTTTCTTACCATTCATTAGAAAATGAGTAACCTTAATGGTAACCTATAGAGGGTCTTCTAAAATGAAATTGGAAAACCTCCAGAAGAATGGGGCCTACCGTTCATTACAGCACACACTAGATTTCTATATAAAAAACAATGTTTCAGGATATAGGATGATCAATTGTTTCAGCAAAATCTCTATGACAAGTTGCATTCACAAGGAAATTTGAAGTGGTTCTTTTTGATGATCAAGGGGCATAACTCAGAAAAAAAGTCAGATCAGGTCAAGAAGGACATCATCACATGTTGACAATATTGTGACTGTCAAATTTCTAAAGAATCTGACAAAAACTTGTGCATTCACAAGAGAAGGCAGCAGATGGAACTGGTTTTTTTTTCACGCAGTTTAGTCGAGAAGGTCACATGCACATCTTCACATGGTGATGACAATGTGTGGCGAATTTCAAAGGATTCCAGCAAACCTCTGACGAGTTGCGTATGGAAGTAGTTTTTTTGATGATCAAGAGGCATAACTCAAGAGAAAAATGATGAATTGGGTCGAAAAGGTCACATGCTCATCTTGACATGGTGAGTAGGGTTGAAAGGTCACATGCTCATCTTGACATGGTAATGTGCGGCAAGTTAGGAAAGAATCCAGCAAAACCTTTTGGACGAGTCACATTCACAAGCAAAACTGATGGAAGTATTTTTTTAGATGATCAAGTGGCTTAAGTCTGGAAAAAATGTCAGATCGGGTCGAAAAGATCACATGCACATGTTTACTTGGTGAGGGTAATGTCTGCCAATTTGGAAAGAATTCAGCAAAATATTTTTCTCATGTTTCTCATGGGCGGACGGACAGATGATGCCATACCATAATACATCTCGTCAAAATTGACGGGCATATACAAATTTGTCATGAACCGAAGACATATATGTATGGGAATTTCAAATCAGTTCAAATCATTAGCCGACATACTTTAATTACTGCAATTAATTCGACAAGTACTTCCCTGTTAAATAAAACTGTCATCGACGTGTTCATGATAATTGAAGAGTGCCAGCTGGAGATTTTAAACGATTCAAAATGAGGTATTTGGTGCAAGAGAATTATGGATTAAGAATACTGATCAGCGATATGGATTTGATATCTTTGGAACATCATGGTGTCTTAGGGCTATTCCAGAAAAAAAGGTATGGGGGGGGCGGATGGCAGAATTTTTTACTACCCACCACCCATAGAAATGAATTTACTGCCACAACAAGGACCCACAGAATTCAATTATCTATGCATCCCACCACCCATAGGAAGAAAAAAAAATGAAAACAAAAAATTTCCCCTCCGCATTAACATCATTTACATCTCTCCTTGGGCCACTTTTTTCGATTTTTTGCGTTTTGGTTCATCATCATCATCATTTGCTGCTGATGCTGCCAGATCAACAGGTTCAGAGTTATTCACTGTGACCGTGCCAACAGTGTCAACTGCTTTTTTGAAGCATAAAAAAAGGTCCCAGTTTTTTTCAAACACTTCGTTGCGGAGAAATCAAAGTTCTTCATCATTCAGATTTTTGAGTTGATCCATAACGTTGAAACCACTGCTTTGAAAATTATCTACGTATGCCACTAAATTGAATGAATTTAACAAAATTCTGATGGATTCCATAATGAATTTGATGCTCGACAGTCATGCCAGTCAAACGGACTGTCAGCAAGGTCGGAAGAAAAGGTTGGACACTATTACATTTCGTCTAAATTTGATATGATCATCATCAGGATAAAGAGGTGAAGGAAGTATCATATTGCATTTACCATGTTAATGAAAATGACAGATTTGATAACGAGAAAATTGAGGACCAAGATTGTGAGCATAATAGGTATGTACAATCAATTGGTACTGAACTGTGCTACTTAAAATAAACATTAAAGAAGTTTTTTGGCACATATTCATGATTGCAGAATGACCACATCCTCATGGTAGGCTACATGCTATTAAGAAAAATAATTGAAATGATCACAATATATTCTTTAAAATTGAAGAATGTAGTTGAAACTCCCCAGATTTATCAAATCAATTTCCAAATGCAGTGAGTACTGAATAGGTCTTCTTCAGATCATAAGGTCATAAGCATACCTACATTACTAACAGCTTGGAAAAAAACAAAAAACAAAACAAAACAAAAACAGAGGTATAAAATGGTTGCTGTGTTCATAAATCCCACCAAGATCTCACTCACATCGATCTTATTGATTTCATTTAAAAAATCAGTGGAAAAAACAATTTATACTTTATTGTGAAACATTTGCTGTTTTTAAATCACAAATTTTGCTGTCTTCAAATCAGCATCAACCAGACTCCCAGTTTGATTTCAGCTGGATGTATCAGAGAAACCCACAAAAAAATCGTTTGTACAGGCTCACATGGCTGAACTGGCAAGGAGCACTGCAAATCCATTTCTAGTATGGTCCATGGATTCAATACTGGGGTATATTCTTGTCAAATTAAAAAATTTGAATCCTTTATTACATTTTGTACAACACTCAACTTGTTGGCCATCCAGCATTATGTTTCATCAAGTATAAAACAATTACTTGGCTCAGATCGCGAATGGAATCAAGCTGAAGTAAAACTGGAAATCCCCTTGTGGAATGTGACCTTTGTTACCTTCTCACAAAGAAGAGCTTCTTCGGGAACCCTTCTTTTTCTTTATTCTGTGCATTTTGAAAGGGGTGTCAAAGGTTCCCGATATACGAAGAGTGATGTCACCACAAATTTTCCCGCCTTTTTAGCGAAGAGACAAAGAGCAACAACAACTTGCAAACAAAGAATGAAATTGCCGTTTTTAGGATTGTTCGGGATTTTAAAGTCAAGCAGAGGGATGGGTCTCTCTGAATAAAGCTAGGTAGGGGTGTGATTGACACCATTGGTTTTATTTACCCACCACCCATAGAATCCATTTCTTTATTGAACCTACCACCCACAGAATTGGATTTCATTTTAACACGACCACCCATAGAAAAAAAGAAGACTTGTCATCCGCCCCCCCCATGCCTTTTTTTCTGGAATAGCCCTTACCAGCATCATTGAAAACTGTTGACTGCTTCTCTCTTGTAGAAACCTAGCCTATGTTTATTATATACCGGTATACATGTACATGCCTTCAAGTGCCTCCTATATTTTCCTATATTTTTTAGTAATTCCTATATTTTCCTTTATTTTACTCAAAACCTCCTATATTTTGACTTTTTCTCATGAAAACTTTCATCAATGCTCTGTAATGAGTCAAACTGACATGAAGTACATTTCAGAAATTCGCTTCGCTCGGCAAATATGAAAACATTTCAATCTCTATGCTGAATCAAAAACCAGAACAGGACACCTAAAAGATCACCACTATGACCGCATTCAGTGAAAGTAATTTGATTAAAGTGATCGTAAGCCCTCATGTAAAGTTTCCATCAAATGAAAGACCATTGCGAACAGTGTCGGAAAATATTTATTGTAACTTTTTACGATTTTATTACACAGAGTAAACTGCATTTAAAGTGGTTTTCTATGGTGGTCTGTTGCAATCCTATCTAGGTCCAGTGACGTTACACTGCCTTATATTTCAAACTTTGTATGCACTTTCCAGAGCTTGATTCAAGCTTAAAGTGTGTATTCAACACAGACTTCACTGTTCCAATGTGCATGTTTCACCAAAATCGGGGAAATTAAATGCAAGATTCAAATTCAGCACACACGGTGAGCAAAATGTTCACTAAATTGATTTCAGTTCCCGCAAAGCGCCTTATTTAAGATCATGTGATCTTTCATGTGACCGGGCTGGCGTAGAAATGGCCATTTTGAACAATCGTGCGTATAAGTTACGTGAAAAAAAGATGCGTTTCATTGGCCTGTCGAATAAAACGGCTGAGCTGTTAGCTTACGTTCGCCGCACACACTGAGGATTTGGCCTCGCGAGGCGAAATATTTTTCTCCCAGCCTCGCTAGGCCAAAAACTCACCAAAAACTTCCCGCACACGAGAGCTAGCCCGAGCTGACAGGCAATTGGCTCAGCTGATAGCTCTCATGTGCGCCGGGCTTAAAACACCAGAAAACTACCAAGTTTGGAACATAAATGTAGTACAAACCTGTCTTACACTCCTTTATTTCCTATATTTTCCTATATTTTATTCAGAAAATTCCTATATTTCTCCTATATTTTTGCAAATTTCCTCCTATATTTTCACTGTGAGCCACTTGAAGGCCTGCATGTACTATGACTTTTTTCTTAATTTGGTGGTAATGCAGTTATATAAATTAGGATTTTGGATTATGAATGCGGAAATTCTTTTAATGGATGACGGCTGAAGGTTGAATGATGAACTAGACGATAAAAGGTGTGAAACAGCAACATGGCCCATGTTACATCACACCGAGGTTAGGCAACAAACCATTGGAAATGCTGTACTATTTTACTCACTGAGTTTTACAGGTGATAATTTCTGTTTGCAAATGTCTCAACTCCGAGACAATAACATTTTCGAAGTTGTTTGGATTTTCAGTTTATTATTTTCCAGTTTTTGCAGTACAGCCAAAGTTAAAGCATTATGCGATGCCCAACCTTGACCCGACGTCACGTGGGCAAGGAAGTCGTCTCATGCCTTTCATGGCTAAAGAGCTTGGGACTGTGGGACTATTGAAGGAGGTCCATTTGCTACCTCATTTTTTTGGCCATGAGAAAGAAGAAAAAGACTTTTTATGACTGACAGATCAGTGGATCAAGAAAATGAACGTATGATCAAACATTACCACATGAAAAATGTTGAACAATTTACTATTTAGCATATGAATACAAAATTTTCCATGGGTGAAGCCTAAACAGTGTGGCTCAAAAACAAATGAAAAAACACATGTCCACATCAAATACATTGTACCAGTATGGATTCATAAGTCTTTAAGTCATTGCTGGAGCCAAGAGGCTGAATTGTTCATGATAAAGCTGATGATGACTCGTTGAGTCTGCACATCTGTAGGTGTTAGAGGTACATGAAGTAGCTTGTTTCTTGGCTGTCTTCCAGATCTCTCTATCATTCTTTCAAAGAGTCGGATGACCACTTGGAGGAGTTGATTTTGAAGCCTCTCCTGTAAATGTCAAATACATATGTCAGTATAGACATACAGAAGACACATTAAAAGAGACATTGCAAATCCTTGCCCTCAATAGCCTCAAACATCAACCAAAGAATATATTTACTGTTATTATGAATATCATATTAAAACAAATTAACATGCAAACCGTGTAGACTGTCAAAATTAAGAACCCAGGTGAGATATGATGGTAATGAGAAAAGGTAGATGTTGGGATAATGGCAATACCCCCAAGGCAAGTTTTTGGTGGAGAAGGGACAACCACAATTTCAACATTGCCAGGTGGTACTACCCAAGCCTTTAAGGATCAAGCTCATTCAGAATTGGTTTGTGGAGGAAGTATGAGTACCTGGAGAGAACCACTGCCTGTTGGCAAGTAACTGGCAAACTCTCAAACATGCACCGCCCTAAAATGAGTTAATGGTTACACATTGCATACAGTTTCAAAGAACTATGACAGCAGTTTTAACAAACGGATGGATATTTAACGTGGTTGCAAAAGATAACATGCATATCTATGATTCTGAAACCAAATGTCTCCAGGGGCCCTCTGGTGCATGTGTGAAAGTTTGGCAAATACTTGCCGACAGGCGGTGGTTCTCTCCAGGTACTCTGGCTTCTGCCACCACTAAAGATGGCTGTCACCATATGAGTGAAATAACCTTGTCGAGTAGGACGTTAAACTAATCCCCCGTCCCCCCCCCCATTTTTCCATCCACTGCTGACTAACATCCAATTCAAAATTTCAAAGACTTGAATGCGCGTAGTCATGTTAATAATGTAGGCATAAAGCATGATAAAGCATGTTCTCATCAGTGTGATTTTAACAAATTTTGCAGTGATTGTGTTAATTATTCGATTTAGCATGATTAGTGAAATAATTTTTGTACTCATTTTAGGAGCTTTACTTAATATAACAACAGTAGGTTAGTTTTTCAAGAATCTATTCATTATAATCCAT
>JAVTVY010000031.1:0-35566 GCA_036873755.1 Hanleya hanleyi
CATGTGAAATATAATTAGTCGCGTTATGTTACTTTAATAGCTCAAACTGGGACTGCACCTGAGCCACATTGAATAATTTGTTTGGAATGAATCATCCCACACACTGCTACATGTATCATCTCATTCGTCTGTTAGTAAACATGGTTTTTAATGAACGAACTTCTACTGTATACACCTGGCGCAGTGTGCTGTTGTGGACTACAACAGACCACTACCATCATGTAGGACTACACACTCTCATCTTTATCCAATGCTGTTAACTGTTAACAAGAGCCCAAAGGGCTTCAATATACGCCCGTATATCTGGAATTACATTGGTCCAAATTTCAAGGTTGTTTAATCGCCTTGATTCCAATTGGTAGCTAGCAATCCAGAAAAAGGTCTACAATTTTGTGCTTCTGAGAATGTAACATATCACATCTAAAATTGAATGATAAACTAAAATGAGCTTAACTCATGGAAACTAGGTGACCTTGGAGCAAGAACCGAGAGCTCACATATCCCACAATGAAATCGACAATAGTCAAACACAAGAAAATAGTACTTTTCTTGCGAATGGATTTCTTTCAGACGAGATAATTTTTCATGAAGGAAGAAGTGATGAAGTAAACCTTTGTTCTTGAGTTGAACAGGTATGAAGTCCACGTTAAATTAGTAAATGTATGGTTTTTATTTCACAACAGTTTAACTAAATGTAGCTGTTTCAAACACGGGAGACAACTCCACAGGACAAATGCCATATACATGTAGGGGAGAGAACTCTGAATATTTCAACCTAACACATATAGTCAGCTAAACTTGATTCAGTTCTGGGGGACTGTGACCTTGACATTTGACAAATTGATGTATGGCTCATCTTCGCCATGCGAGTAAGGTATTTGATACCATTCCATACCTTGAAACTAGAGATATCGCATGGACAACAAATGTTAATTGGATGAATGGACAGAACGCAACATCGCATTACATGACCTCGTCTTCGACAGGCATATGAAAATGTGACTTAATGATTTCCTGATTTTGGGGTCACAGTAACCTTGACCTTTGACGTTGAGATAAACTTTGGTGCACGACACATCGTCTTCTGTCAATGTATCAATGGACAAAAAAAATCATGATTTATATGAATTTCATGATTTTAGGGGTCACCATGACCATGATGTTCGGCCTTGACCTACATTTTGGTACGTGACACATGTCCCCGTAATGTATCTACTGACACAAAAAAAAAGTACTTTTCAAAGATTTCTTGATTCTGGAGTCACAGTGACCTTGACCTTGACCTACATTTTAATATGTGACACATTGAGTCCCCCTAATGTATCTACTGACACAAAAAAATGTTATTTTTAATAATTTCCTGATTTTTGGGTCAAAATGACCTTTGACCTTCGACCTTGACCTATATTTTGATATGCAACACTTTATTTCCCCCTATTGAATCCACTCACAAAAAATTTAAAATTTATAATGATTTCCTGATTTTTCATTCACACTGACCTTTGACCTCTGACCTCGACCTACATTTGGCATGTAAGACATTGTTTCCCGCTAGGGCATCCACTCGCCAAAAATTAGAACTGTAGATAGAAAACTATCAATGATTTCCTGATTTTTAGGCAACAGTGACCTTTGACCTCTGACCTCGACCTGAATTTTGGTACGTGACCCATCGTCTCCACCTGATGTATCCACTCACAAAAAATTGCAACTGTGGATAGAAAACATCCAGAGATATAGACTGGACACGAACACTTCACTGATTTCCTGCTTTTCAGGCCAGTGACCTCTGACCGCGACCTTCATTTTTGTACGCGACACATCGTCTCCCTGTAGGGTATCCACTCATCAAAAATTGGAACTGTAAATAGACATGAAGCTGCGGTATCGAAACCCCTCGGCTCTGAACCCCAGCTATTATAATGTAAGGGTGTCTCTACCAATTGATTGGCTTGTGGGAAGAAATATTTACCCCTGGTATTGTAAGTGTACTTTCTTTGAAAAAAAAAAAGTTTTCCTCCCCTTAAATTAATTTGTTTCTGGAATAAATACATACACTATAGATATACGTTTGTCATATCTTGGTAAACACAACTAAAATTGCTGAAATGGAAATCATTAGAAGAGAGCCAAATTTGGGGAAACATTTAAGCGGTGGGAATATAAAATGACGTGTGGCAACTAAAAAGTGTTGTTAGGTAGGTTGTTAGCAAAACAAAAAAGTAAAACTACAAATCATGTTGTGAATAAATTTTGTTTATTATAATTACTGATAAAAAAACTTGTTAGTGAAACAAGATGAGTGAATCATATTAGTAGAATAAGATCAATCAGGTGGGGGAATGGTTAGCAGTCCATTTTTTGGGAGGGATGAATAACTGTTAATGGAACTTTAATGGAAAAAGATAAATAACTTCAATGAACCGACACGACTCATTTTCGATAGGCATCTAGTGTCATTTTCAAAACAGATTTGCAGGCATTCTTCGCATTGTGTAAGAGAATAAATCAGTCATCCAATCAATAAATAAATGTGATAGCATACAAACATGATATAGAAATTATATGCAAACTTAGGCCATCCTTAAAAATATGTTTGTTGGCTGTAACCCGACCCTACCTCAGGAAGTTGGGTCGGTAGGTAGGTAATTTTTTTTTTTTTTTTTAGATCAGGTTTTCCTTTTGGGGATGCTGGAAGAGGTTAGTGTGATTTAGTTCAGATACTAAGCAGGTCATTTGAAATATTCTTTTTGTCTGGCAGCAAAATTATTTCAGTATAGGAAACTAGTTATCTCCAAGGTATAAAGCAAGATATTCTTAAATTCAGGCTTGTGTACCTGTTTTATTTCTTAGAAGACATCGACATCCTTGAACACATACTTGACAATGACTAGTGACTAGCTGGTCAAAAAAAAAAATATATATACCACTACCAGACAAACTTTTGCCAAAATTGTGACAGGAAAGAAAAAAATCTTCTCAGTGTTATACAGAAGGTTGTTCATTATACCATTTGGAGTTGAGAAAATTACCTCAAATTAATCATTAACATCATTACTGCCCTTCCTCGTCGCAAATTTATGGTGTGCTTTTATTGAATACTTAGGTACTTCCTTTATTCAGATTAGAAATACATCGTAATTTAATTTACTGACAACAATGAGGCAAATACTAAGTTTCTAACCTGTGTCTTTTCGTGGAATTTAGTCCGAGGTGGAATTCTGACAAGCGTATTTGATGCCGACATCGGAACGTCAAAATTAAGCTGACGGCACCATCTAATTTGTCAAGACCGCTGAAGCCACCGACACTATATCCATGGCTTCATCGACATAGAGGGTTATAAAGTTTCCGTTAAACAACAAAGCAGTATAGATTTTCTGCATTTAGGCACACTGAAGTCTTCTCGGATAAAAGTAGAAATCCAAACATCGTTGTTGTTGTAACATCGTCAGTCTCAGAATCTGTCGGTGTACGGACCCACGTGGTGCATGGTGACAGTCCTAAACATGTCTACGTTCCAAGTCGATTCGCGACAGAGCTCTTTATGGCAGGTTTTAATAACCAACCGTTTTGAAATATTTTTTCCATCCTGTGTTGCTGTTGCCTCTCGATGTGTTTATTGTCCTCTCGTCCAAACCCAAACACAAAACAGAAGGGGGAACTTCCCGCCATATACACGTGGTCGACGAAAACTGCATTCCCCTACGGACTGGGCCATGGAGGATATGCCTTCAAAACGTGCGACATAAGCTCACATCGCAACTACTGGAGAGTGAAATCCTGCTTGCTTTTGCTAGGCGAACGTTTTACATACGTTTACACGAGAGGAGATAGGGGAGATAATTCTGACATTGCAAAATAAAATAAAAAGATGACCGGTCGGAAAATCGGCAAAAAAAGTTTCCAGTCGGCGGATTTTTGGACAGTCGGTCGGGTTACGCGCAACAAACTTATTTTTAAGGATGGCCCTAACATAGGAATTAGTGGATTTTATTAGACAAGGGGCATAACTCTGCAAAATACTTTCTGACACGACTCATTTTCGATAGGCATCTAGTTCAGGTCAAGAGAAACAACTGTATCACGTTAGGATGTTGTATATGGAACGGTTCTGAAATTATCCCAATAACAAATCATAAGTGGATTCTTATTTGTAAAAAGGGGCATAACTCTGCAAAATATTGTCCCAGATGACTCATTTTCGATAGGCTTCTGATTTACGTGAAGATAAATAGATGTAACAAGTTTGGTTGCCATGCATGAAACGGTTCTGTAGATATCACGGTAACGGACGGACGGACGGACAGCCGTACATGATGACGACAATACGGTTATACCCCTAGGCCAAAGTTGGCCGAGGGGTAAAAACTGTTCCAGATATAGACCGGACACGGGGGACGGACGGAAACCGCCATCACATAATACGTCTGCCTTTTGGCGGGCGTATAAAAAATCCATTAAGTACATGTGTATCTTTGACCCTTATTTTAAACAAGAGGTCACAATGACCGGGACTCTGGACATCAATTTTGATATGTGACACATTGTGTCCCCCTAACGTATCTACTTACACACATTTTTTTTTAATGATTTACCTATTTAGGGTCACAGTGACCTTGACCTAAATTTTGGTACATGACATCAACTTCCCCTAATGTATTGATGGAAACAAAATTTCTTTATTAATGATTTTTTGATGCTGGGGTCATAGTGACCTTGACCTGAATTTTGGTATGTGACACATTGTCTTCGCTTAATGTATCTATAGACACAAATTATTATGCTTTTTATTAAATTTCATGATTTGGGGTCACAGTGACCTTGACCTTTGATCTACATTTTGGTTTGTGACACATCATGCCCTGTATCCACTGAGTTATTTTGAATGATTTCCTGATTTTGGGGTCATAGTGACCTTTGACCTTGACCTAATTTTTGGTATATGACACTTCTTTTCCCCCTACTGAATCCACTCACAATTTGTTTGGCAATTTTCAATAATTTCCTGATTTTTTGGCCAGTGACCTTTGACCTCGACCTACATTTGGTATACGACCCATCATCCTCCCCTAGGGAATCCACTCACCAAAAATTGGAACTGTAGAAAGAAAACTGTCAATGATCAATGATTTCCTGATTTTAGGCAAGTGACCTTTGACCTCTGACCTCGACCTACATTTGGTATGCAACACTTCGTCCTCCCCTAGGGCATCCACTCACCAAAAATTAGAACTGTAGATAGAAAACTATCAATGATCAATAATTTCCTGATTTTAGGCAACAATGACCTTTGACCTCTGACCTCGACCTGAATTTCGGTACGCGACACATCATCTCCACCTGATGTATCCACTCACAAAAATTTGCAACTGTGGATAGAAAACATTTAGAGATATAGACCGGACACAAACACTTTAGTGATTTCCTGTTTTTCAGGCCAGTGACCTTTGACCTCTGACCTCGACCTTCATTTTTGTATGCGACACATCGTCTCCCCATAGGGTATCCACTCACCAAAAATTGGAACTGTAAATAGAAAAGTGTTCCAGATATAGACCGGACACGGGGGACGGACAGACGGACGGACGGACGGACGGACGGAAACCGCCATCACATAATACGTCCGCCTTTTTGGCGGGCGTATAAAAATGATTGAATAAACATGTCCATGTATCAGAAATTCAGAGAAATCCAAAATTTGAGAATTTTTTCACTCAGATCAAGTAATTTCAGCTTCTTAGAATTTCATTTATTTTAACCCTACCAGGCCTGGGGAGGGGGAGGTCATCAAGACAAAAGAGAGCTGATACTCCGTCAGTAACTTTGTAGTTTATCATTGTGAGCCTATTTGCATAATAACCCCCCCCCCCCAAGCAGAGGGTCATGGGTAAATTCAAAATAGCTTCCATGTGGATCCTGTGCTAGGAAAGTGATGTTTTTGTCATTTTTCTTCGAAATTCATGCTTTGCGGCGACGAAAAGTGGGCAAAAGATATTTTATTCATGTCAGATTATTATTTACTAATTTATCATGCAGTTTTTCATCTTCTCTAGCCAAGTCGACGTACATCACGTTGCTCTGTACATTGCCTTGGCATACTTCTCTAGTCAAGTTGGAACGTTAATCCTCATTGATGATTGGATGCAGAGACGGCGTGCTGCATCCAATCAGAGCACATTACGTAGTAGTTGGTTCCCAAGAAGACGGCCCCCACTAAGAATGAGTTGTGTCGAGTGTGCGGGGAAATTCTGTCGAAAAGATACAGAAAGAGCACGTTCACGGCCACTTTCGGTGTTTCCGATCAATTGAATCAGATTTTGGGACACGCTGCAAGGTCGAACGATAACGAATCGCCTCACGTGTGTGCCGACTTGAGATTGAAGGGGAACAACTCCTGGTGGCAAAAAGTCTCTCGCCGTTAAAACTTCCACTAGGTGGCGCAGAGCAGTATTCCTCTGCCACCAGCCAAGAATGTCAAGGCAGCGTAGAGAGCTTCGCGATGTAGTTGACTTGGCTGGTGAAGATGGCAGTTTTTGTGAAGAAACCACATAAATAAAAAAATAAAAAATCTGCCTTAAAGAAAATCGTCAAAAAAAAATGACATCACTCTGACATCATCATGGTGGCCATCTTAAATTTTGTTACCTTTTCTAGTCGAGCTTGACCAAAGTGTATGATGTGCTGAGATTCAGCCCTCAAGCCAAAATGCTACTCTCCCCCGCACTTCCCGGCCTGAAAATCCAAATTGCCCAGATAAGATATATATTATTTATCTAATTTGCAAGTTTTTGACAAATTGATCCATGTATTGTTTTACAAGTATCTCCAAAAAAATAAGTGATTTTGTAAATTTAATACTGCTCGAAAAAATTGTTAACAAGTTAAAATAATGAAGTTATTAATTTGTTTGACGAGTCAAATGGCGTCATCATGGATTTGAATTGGGCATCAAAAGGCATCATCGATCATGGGGCAATGGTAGCAATAATCATCCTTTGTAATTAATAGTAGCAACCACCATGTGAGGCAAAGATAAATATTAAAATTCCTTTGCATTCACCTTTGAAATATGTCAGAGAAGTGTATATGATGTGATACATGTACATAGTTGACAGTGCTGAATGGTCAGGTTTGTCATGCTTGACACACTGTTCATAACACAAGTGGTATTTCCGTAGCCACCCTAGTCATGCAAAATGATATTTTTCGCGAGAAAGAAATCGCTCTATTGTCAGTCTATCTGTGTCATTTATATGTGTAGACTAAAGAAAAAAAAAATGAAAATAGATGTACAAGTACAAGCCTTTTAACTGAATATCCAGTGATTTGATCAGGACTGACTGGTCACCATTGAGGATAGGCCAAATAAAATAAAGATGTGTGGTTCTGGTTACCAGAATAAGATTGACAAGGACGACCACAGAACATTCTCCTACATTCAAGAAAAACACACATCTTATAGAAATTTGTCAAAATATAAGCATGCACAAAACCTGTTCAAAGTTAATTCATCACAGATAGTGTAAATGGTTCGCTGCAGGCGACCACTCACTGGGCCCCAGTGTAAACTGTTCAGACTCACTAGGGCCTGAGTATGTGGGGGTACCATTGTCTAAAATGGCTATTTTCAAATTTACCATGCATGAAACTTGATAAAAAACTTACATATTGTTGGCTAAACCCGACTCGCATATGTGTTTAAGCTGACAATCATATATATTTCAGTATAAAATAAAAATTAAATAAATGTTGACCGAACTATTATGGGCCAGTTACTATATACGGCAAATCTTAGCACACGAGTATGAATAATAATTTTGTTCATGAAACCCGGATTTAATAGTGCAATACATCGCAAAAATGAACAGTTCTGCAGTACACCATGAGGAAGAATCCAGCAGCCAACCCTGAGCCAACCAGTTGACGGACACACTGAATATTTATTTGTGAAGTAACACAATTATTTTTCAGCCAAAACATTATTCTGAAAAAAAAACTGTACAATGAAAAAGTTAGTACTTTACCAACTTACTCTGTTATCACAAAGTAACCAGAACCACACATCCTCATTTATTTGGCCTACATCATGATCAGGTTCCGGGACACTAATTGATGATTCACACCCTATCTGACATCTCTGCTAACTGCCAAGCCCCATGAGTTAAGTTATCAGACAGGAACCTCTATTCTATTCCAGTTAACAAGTAGGAGTATGAGGGAGGACACTAACTGTATGCCTTCCTCCAGTTTGTACAAGTCTACAATGTATGAATTGTTTTGAATCCATTTCAACTCCCCCACATACACAGACTACATACACAAAGGTAGTCCAAATTTACACTCCCAGTACCTGCAACTTAGTTTCTGATTATCCTTCTCTGAGTTTTCGATCATCAACTTTATTCAAAATTGTCATCATCAGGGCAAGATATTAACACTCATAATTTACTTTCCACAAACTTGCTTGGGACAACCAACCTCAGTATTGCAGTTGTCCAGGTGCAAAGTACCTCAAACTTAAGAAACTCACATCCTCGGCTCTAGCTTTTTGGGCTCACTTTACTTTGTAGATAGTTCATAAAATACATGTATACATGAAAGCCATTTCTGATTACTTTACCATGTTTTGGATTGTCAGCTAATTAAGGAGATTTCAGACAATTTGAAAATAAAATGTTGTTTTTCTTATATTTCAGCAATAGGTAGCACAAACCTTCAACTTTCAAAGTTAAGGATAAAACTCAGCGGTCACCTGGCTTATTTCGCATAATCAAGGAATTTAAATGGTCTACTATAATGATTTAACCATATTCTAATACAGTATATGGGATTCGATTAGATGAAAAATGCCTATATTTTCACAGAAAAAGCTAATATTTTCTAAGTTAAAATGTCATTTTATTCAAAATCCATGATAATTTTTCTGGAACAATGCTGAATCGGACAATGTAATAAAAACTGAAGGTCACCAGGCAGCTTCTCTTCAAGACCATGCCAGCATGGGAGACCATGGCCATAAGACCATGCCAGCATGGGAGACCATGGCCATAAGACCATGCCAGCATGGGAGACCATGGCCATAAGACCATGCCAGCATGGGAGACCATGGCCATAAGACCATGCCAGCATGGGAGACCATGGCCATAAGACCATGCCAGCATGGGAGACCATGGCCATAAGACCATGCCAGCACGGGAGACCATGGCCATAAGACCATGCCAGCACGGGAGACCATGGCCATAAGACCATGCCAGCACGGGACACCATGGCCATAAGACCATGCCAGCACGGGAGACCATGGCCATAAGACCATGCCAGCATGGGAGACCATGGCCATAAGACCATGCCAGCATGGGAGACCATGGCCATAAGACCATGCCAGCATGGGAGACCATGGCCATAAGACCATGCCAGCATGGGAGACCATGGCCATAAGACCATGCCAGCATGGGGGACCATGGCCATAAGACCATGCCAGCATGGGGGACCATGGCCATAAGACCATGCCAGCATGGGAGACCATGGCCATAAGACCATGCCAGCATGGGAGACCATGGCCATAAGACCATGCCAGCATGGGAGACCATGGCCATAAGACCCAGGGATTCATACAAGTCGCTTTTTACCACCGAATACCGGTGGTTAAAAAAAATTGAAAACTCAATTCGTATGGCAGGAAACTCAATTGCTTTCGTTTTACTGGACAAATACTCAATTTTTCGTGGAAAACTCAATTCGCCAGACATGGTCAAAGTTAATTTGACAGCCCCAAATTACGAAATAAACTCAATCGAATGACGATCTTACCGTGAAAACGACACTAACAGGCGCCGGGAGCATGCCACCGCAAGACGGTACATCTTCCGAAAATTTATGACCTCTCCCAGGTTCTTAGCGTGACATGCACTTGATCAGGGCAAGGCAGTTGCAGCATTTCTGTTCTTCATTCACTACATAGTACTGTTTACACGCCCTATGATATGTACTTTTGTTTCTATCATTATGCAAGTTTTGTTGTTAAAAAAATAAAACTGAACGTTGAACTTTATGGCCTACTCGTTTGAAGCAGCAGACATAAATTTAGTTGACCTAGATTCTGCATTGAAGATCAACCATTGAAACGCGGAAAACAACGAATTACGTCAATTCCGTACTTTCGCCTGCATGTTTGTCTGATCGCACTATTCTTGCTTATCTGATGATGCTAAACAATGATCTTGTGATCTTCGGGTTAGGTCATAAATTTTCTGAAGATGTACCATTTTGCGTGTCACCACGTGTGGTGGTGTTGTTGTTAACGACTTCGCGTATGCTGATCACAGCGCCGCGTAGCGGCAGACACAATTGCTTGCATATATTATTTCCGGAACCCTCAAACGTTTATTGTGTGGCAGCCTGCATTCGTACTGCCGAGGGTTTCCAAACTATCACTGAAGTTTGACAACAGGGACTGCCGCCCAAAAGTTTTTATCGGTCATCTGTCGCCGTAAAAGTTATTTTTTTCTTCAACTTCAGACAGACCCTGTGTAGCTGTTGTTGTCATCTTTAAATCGCGTAGGTCATCAATTTGTCCGCCAGAGTTGCAAGTTTCAGAAATGAAATACAAAGAAAAATCTGCCCTCGCGTTGTTGTTACGTAGAAACTTTTGTGCCTTACTTCCCTATTTTGAAAGTGAACTCTTCCAATTCGATTCATCGGCTTGTGGGCTTACAACACGGGTCAGTGGAAGTTTCCATTACCGCAATAGGGTTGACAGCCGACAGACAGTCTTGCGCTTTGTACAGCCACGTGCCTGCAGTCAGTCGACCATATTTCCCGGTTAAATCTGGACCGTGATGCCGACGTTCGGTCCATTCAGTATCCATCAAACACGAAGTAAAAAGTGAAATGTCCAGCGATGTCAAAGATTGAAAATACATCAAGACTAAACGTCTAAATTTCACATGACTTGCTAAAGCCAAGACCTGCAATCATGATCGGGTTGTATTTTTGTAAAGTACATTGACTGGTCTACAACTTCACTTGTGAGATGTCAGTGCGACTGACACTGCGACGAGACCAGGCTGCATATTTTATCTTCGTCTGCTCCATAAAGTTGACTCCTCGTTGATTATAAACAATAAATTTTCATAGTTGAAAGAGTAATGGAAAACCATACTTTAAATACGAGGTGACCTCCAGAACTGGATTTTGGAAAACTTAACAGGAGATAAATAGCACTCAAGAAATTTGCTTAAAAAATTTAACATTGAGTAAATGTGACCATCCAAAATATTCGGTAGTTTTCAGAAAATTTAGACTTTAGAACTTGGCAGATCTGTCTCATGTAAAAACTTTATTAAACTTTAATTCAGTAACAATCTGCAGAGGCTGTGTTTGGTGCAGTTAGCTGCAGACAAGAGGACATGTTTCCTGGTTCGATCGTTTGCTGTTTTGAACAATTACTGCTTGATTTCTCCCTCCAATTTCATTCGTGATATAGATCCCCATGTCCATTGTTATTCAGACTGGTCTTGTGGTACGGTACATGTAAATCTCTCGGTTTTTATACTTCATTCGATGAAAACTTTAGCTGAAGACGCGCTGAATAGAATGAGTTTTATTGAATTTGGATATTGGGTAGATGAAAATGTTTTGTCAAAAATAACCCCTGCTCATAGTATAATATATTGACCATATTAAAACACACCAACAACATCCTGTGCATGGTGGTGGTTGAAATATTTGAGAACAGAATACCAATAGGTAAATCGGTGGTAAAAAATTTTGAAAACTCAATTGCAATCTTTGAATCGGCGGTTAAAAATTTTGAAAACTCAATTTCACCATTGTGAAAACTCAATTTTGAGTAATATTGAGTTTTCGGTGGTAAAATTTTTGACTTGTATGAATCCCTGAAGACCATGCCAGCATGGGAGACCATGGCCATAAGACCATGCCAGCATGGGAGACCATGGCCATAAGACCATGACAGCATGGGAGACCATGGCCATAAGACCATGACAGCATGGGAGACCATGGCCATAAGACCATGCCAGCATGGGAGACCATGGCCATAAGACCATGCCAGCATGGGAGACCATGGCCATGCCAGCATGGGAGACCATGCCAGCATGGGAGACCATGGCCATAAGACCATGCCAGCATGGGAGACCATGGCCATAAGACCATGCCAGCATGGGAGACCATGGCCATAAGACCATGCCAGCATGGGAGACCATGGCCATAAGACCATGCCAGCATGGGAGACCATGGCCATAAGACCATGCCAGCACGGGAGACCATGGCCATAAGACCATGCCAGCACGGGAGACCATGGCCATAAGACCATGCCAGCACGGGACACCATGGCCATAAGACCATGCCAGCACGGGAGACCATGGCCATAAGACCATGCCAGCATGGGAGACCATGGCCATAAGACCATGCCAGCATGGGAGACCATGGCCATAAGACCATGCCAGCATGGGAGACCATGGCCATAAGACCATGCCAGCATGGGAGACCATGGCCATAAGACCAAATTACCCTGATTTTGCCAGGTCATATTGCCATCGTTACTTCGTTGAGATCATATTGCCTCAAAATTTGAAAAAAACACATTATCCAATTTAAAAATCCTTCACACCTGTTCTCTTAAATCCTCAGATTTTCCTTTCCCATGAAATGTTCTTCAAATATCACTATTTTGGTACATGTAGATGCATAGAGCCATGCGCAGTAGATTTGTCTGGCACCTCGTCATCCAAGAAAATACATACATGTAACATTCATGGGTCTGCCTCATAACTTGAGCTTTTCAGAAAAACAACTAAGGCCATTGTCACTTAATTAGTTGTTTAGCATGACCAGCCCACATCTATATTTTGAGGGCAAATAATTAAAATAGATGAGGGATTTACATTTTTAAAGCTGGTTTTTAACGTTTAACACAAGTTGACAATAGTATTGTTGTTACATTTTGTAGTTCAGTTTTGCTTATTAACATACATGTATATGACAGGTACACCATTTAAAATGACCGGTACCAAATGGCTGGTGCCTGTCCTTTTGTCAGGCAGGTATGAACAAATTATTTCCAGGCCTGATGTGTATTTAAAAAATCAAGGTCATGCTAAACAACCAATCAAGTGACAATGGCCTAATTAGGGCTAAAATGCTGAGCACTGCCATGAAGACTCACTATATAGTCTATAGTGCAACTCACCTATAAGTGTGGTCAATATTGTGTTTGCCAACTTCAGCATTATAATGAGACACAAGTGTAAATGTGATGTTGCTGAATGGGCGAGTGAGTGCAGAATAGAATTTAACATCGTTTTCAACAATATTTCAGCTATATTGCGATGAACCAAGCACCACCCAGCCAAGTTGCATTCATGCTACTTTAAAGAAGAAATATTTGAAGCAGCATGGAACCAGATATCCTCCTACCACCCTATAAAACACTGGGTGAGTGAGTGAATAGAATTTAACATTGCTTTCAACAATATTTCAGCTATATTGCGATGAACCAACTAAGCACCACCCAGCCAAGTTTTGTTCCTGCTACTTCAAAGAAGAAATCTTTGAAGCAGCATGGAACCAGACACCCTCCATCCACCCTATAAAGCGCTGAGGACAGCGCACAAGACAAGACAGGACGCTTTAATAGTCCAGGGCATGAATTTACCATAAAACTTTACCAGACCATCGGGCTGGTACATTTCATTATACAAAGGTGAAATTCTTTAATTATAACCAGCCAGTCGGGCTGGTTAGCTAGCTTTAGAACTATATTCAACCAGACAAGTTCTAAATTCACCAGCCCACGGGCTGCCGGGCTTGTGGCAATTTTCGAGCCCTGCTTACAATGGTGCAATAAAGACAATTGATATTACAGTGCTAGACATCACATTATCAAATTCCTGTTGCTTCTCAGCAAAATACATTGCTTCCTTTTGCTCATCAGCAAAATGCATTGAAGCAACAGGAACCCGTGCCCACCCGCTGATGTTGCTGAATGTCAGGTTGACAGTCTGTATTTGAGATAAGTTTTGGCAGTTCCACACCACAATGTGCCTTGCCACTTTCCATGTCACCTACATGTAACTGTGCTCAAAGTGAAAGTCGAGATCAGGCCTGACCTCTTATACTTGTATATGATACATTCCAAACTTAATTTAGGAAGTACAGGAAAACTAACAAGTTCTGATATGCTGTTTATTTAGCCATCCTATGGTGCCAATGATGCGGGTCAAACTGACATCAACCATGGATCCTGTAGTTGTAACCTACCCTTAATTAGATTACCTATACATGTACGAAACGCTGCTAGAAGCAAAGTATTCAAGGCAGGTTGCTATATATAATACAGTGTATATGGACTGTGTATTGTCAAAGTCAACACAAATCTGCTGTGGGGCTAAACATATAAATAACAAGCAGCCAGAGGATGCTAGGTCCCCCGCCAAAATGGCAGCAATATTTATAAGCGCTGTCGGTTTCAGAAGATATTCATGAGGATGGCAACAGCTACTTCACAGGCGTAAGAAGCAGAGGGGTCTTTCCACCTTCCCAGGTTTTGAGATCAACTCTGAATGGCTGACTGAATGTTGATTGCTACTGTAATATATTTTCTTTACCATGTAGCATGAAAATTATGTAACCGAAATGCAACCCCAAGAGACAACTCATGGCATATTATCTGCAAACTAAATTTGACAAGAATATGAAGGCATCCTCAACCTATTGCCCAGAAACCAAATTTAGACTTTGCCACAAGGAGTCACCACCTGTAGGTGCAAGCAGGCAAAACACAATCCCAAATGACATCTCATGTCATGGTATCGGCATATGAACTTTGAGACTCTGAAGAGGGGTCCTCAAGTTATTGCCGGTACTAGATGCCCACCGGTGTTCATGTTATTTGGGGCGGGTCACATATGAATACAAAATTTGAGAATAATCTGATGAGCAGTTGCCAAATTATTGCCCGAAAATTTTTTTTTCCACCAGGAGACGCCACCTGTAGGCAGAAGCGGGAAAAATACAATCCCAAGGAACATGGTATCGTGGGGACATCTGCATACCAAGTTTGAGAAGAATCCGATGAGGGTCCTCAAGTTATTGCCAAGAAACCAAATTTAGATTTTGACACCAGGTGACGCCACCTCTAGGCGCAAGTCAGTGAAATGCATTATCAAGCGACATCTTATGTCACGGTACATTCATACAAAATTTGAGAAGAATCCGATGGTCAGTTCTCAAGTTATTACCCGGAAACGAATTTGTGATGTTGCCACCAGGTGGCGCCACCTGTGAGTGCAAGTGAGCGAAAGGCAATCCCAAGCAACAGCTCCTGGCATGGTAAATGCATGCCAAATTTGAGAAGAATCCGATGAGCCGCAACGTTTCTCATCATTCTCGTCTCGCGAGACTCCCTACTGCGAGAAAGAGTCGCGCGTGTAAATGGGAGCCATCCCCCCAAAATTTGGGGGGTGAGTAGGCGGCGTATGATTTTCACCGTCTGTATCCGGCTTGTCATTGACCTGCTGACTCCGCCGAGTTAGAAGCGAATTGCTAAACATAACGTGGGCTATATAATTGGAAAAAGACTCTTTCCGTTTCGGAGCATATCAATCGCGAACAAATTATTGTCGGTATGTATACTTGGCCGTGAAAGCGAGTTATCTAATACAGGAAGTAGTTCGCACAGTTCCGATCCATTCTCAAAGAGAGCCGTGTCTACCGCAAGACGGTACATCTTCGGAAAATTTATTACCTATGCCAGGTTCTTAGCGTGACATGTACTTGATCAGGGCAAGGCAGTTGCAGCATTTCTGTTCTTCATTCACTACATAGTACTGTTCACACGCCCTATGATATGTACTTTTGTTGCTATCATTATGCAAGTTTTGTTGTTAAAAAAATAAAACTGAACGTTGAACTTTATTTATGGCCTACTCGTTTGAAGCAGCAGACATAAATTTAGTTGACCTAGATTCTGCATTGAAGACCAACCATTGAAACGCGGAAAACAACGAATTACGTCAATTATACCGTATTTTCGCCTGCATGTTGTGATCGTACTATTCTTGTTTATCTGATGATGCTAAACAATAATGATCTTGTGATCTTTGGGTTAGGTCATAAATTTTCTGAAGATGTACCATTTTGCGTGTCTACCCGCTGGAGAATAGTCCCGGTCGAGCGAGTGATGTCATCCTGCCTCGCTTTGAGATTGGAGATTCAAAAATGTCACCAGTTTACATGAGAGTCGCTTTGGTCTCCCGCGGGTAGACACGGCTCTCTTGGAGAATGCGTTTCTCATGTTACCCAGAAAGGTACATATATGTAGGATATTTCAAAGAAATTCGACCAAGTGTTTCTAAGTTATCACTTGCAGCATGGAATAATGGAATGAACTCTAGTGGCGCCACCTCCGGGTGGATTTTGCTGAAACGCATCACCAACGGTGTTTTGTCGCAGGGAATGCATTTACCAAATTTCGAAGAAATCCGACAAATTGTTCGAAAGTTATCGCTCGCGAAGGATTTGAACAAACATGAACGGACATGCATTAAAGATTGGAACAAGACCCAGTGGCACCACCTACAGGCGGATCTTGCTGAAACGTAATACCAGCGACGTCTTGTCGCAAAGAATGCAGATGCCAAATTTCGGAGGAATCCGACAAAGCATTTAGGAGTTATCGCTTACGCAGTATTTGCACGGACATGCACTAAATATTGGAACAAGACCCAGTGGCGCCACCTACAGGCGGATCTTGCTGAAACGTAATACCAACAGACGTCTTGTCGCAAAGAATGCAGATGCCAAATTTCGGAATCCGACAAAGCATTTAGGAGTTATCGCTTATGAAGCATTTGCACGAACATCCACGGACATGCACTAAAGATTGGAACAAGACCCAGTGGCGCCATCTACAGGCGGATCTTGCTGAAACGTAATACCAACAGACGTCTTGTCGCAAAGAATGCAGATGCCAAATTTCGGAGGAATCCGACAAAGCATTTAGGAGTTATCGCTTACAAAGTATTTGCACGGACATGCACGGACATGCACTAAAGATTGGAACAAGACCCAGTGGCGCCACCTACAGGCGGATCTTGCTGAAACGTAATACCAAGAGACATCTTGTCGCAAAGAATGCAGATGCCAAATTTCGGCGGAATCCGACAAAGCATTTAGAAGTTATTGCTTACGAAGTATTTGCACGGACATGTCCGTGCATGCACGGACATATAGAAGCAAGACCCCAGTGGCGCCACCTACAGGCGGATCTTGCTGAAACGTAATACCAAGAGACGTCTTGTCGCAAAGAATGCAGATGCCAAATTTCGGAGGAATCCGACAAAGCATTTAGAAGTTATTGCTTAGGAAGTATTTGCACGGACATGCACGGACACATAGACATGATAGAAGCAAGAACCATTTTAAAGTCCCCGGCCGCGTTGCGGCGGGGGACAACAAAGTACAACACATACATGTACAAGTGAAGTCATGCAGCAAGAGCAAGATACAGGAAGAAATCTTGGGTTATAGCAGACAAAATTGTAATCGAGGTAGAGTTTATGCAGAGGAAGAGCTGGAGGAAAAACTCTTGAAAGTTTCATAATGGATCCATGTGTTTGAAGAACAGACAAACATGTAGGATGTGACACATTACACAATATGACATTTTTCCGGAAATACATTTCCAGACACATGCTACATGTACATGTAATTCTAACAATAGATTAGTGAATACAATTTGTTTCCTTATAACTGATTAACCATTGTTTCATCTAGCAAGCTGGAGTATGGACATTATACTTTTTTTTTTGGTAAAAATTAAATACATGTAGAGTCGAGCTTGTAAATACATGTAGCAATGTGACCTGGTAGGCATGGGGTCTGGGCCCCGCCGAAGACCCTTAGATGCTCAGATACGCCATTTAAGCCATTTCCTTAGTCATGTTACATGTAGTAGCACCCGACATGCCTGAGAGTCCCAAGATCAAGGTTGATTTACATCTTTTGAAATAAAATACAATACCATTTACACATATGCAAATATCATGAAATTGTCAGATTCCATTTAAGTTATAACATCACATTCAACACTTTTTCAGTCATATCATGATGCTTACAGGTGACGGAGTGGTTTTGAGGCCAGTTTTCATAGTACAGCCTCCATGAAGCACAAAACTCCACCCAGTCACATTATCCTGACACTGAGGCAATGGGTCCTTGATCTATCCTCTTAATGCTGAGCATGATTAAGTTACAAAGATTTGTAGAATGATTGTTTGGGAAGTGATCAGATTGTTTGAGCCATTGGAAATTCAAAATATCTTGTTGAATAAATAATGGTTGAAAGCATCCAAGCTGCTTGATGAACAAAATTGGGAAAAGAAGGTTCAGCAATATACATTGATGACAAAAAATTGCGTCAACATTCGAACAAAACTGAGGCCAATATTGGCACGACTGGGTTGACATGAATTTGGATCGATTTTTTTTTTTCATTGTTTAATATTCATTGTCTATATACCATACTGAGTTGTTTGTTTGTTTGTTGTTTTATCTTCGGGGGTTTTCCCTCCCTGATTTGTATATCGATACAGAGGTCGCAATAAAGTTGAATTGAAAGCTACAACATACATGCAATGCCTTGTTGATGTCATAAAGATGTCGTCATCCTGATTGTTGTGTAGACTAGTGTATGTCACAACAGGATGTCCCACAAACCGATGAGTCGATATAGGACGTACGGTAATCGTATTAACCGATGAGTCGATATATGACGTACGGTAATCGTATTAACCGATGAGTCGATATATGACGTACGGTAATCGTATTAACCGATGAGTCGATATATGACGTACGGTAATCGTATTCAGACTTTGACATCATGGATCAGCTAGTTATGGCTTCAATACATTTTTCAGCAAATCTGTTTTATTGTGTTAAAAAATCCACTTATCATTATCATACATGTAACTACTCTCCTTCAACTGTAAAACATGGGGACAAAACAAACAGTGGTTCCAATATGATCAGACCCATCATGCCTGTGAGAATATGGACCATAGAATTGGCTTGTACTATCTCTGTTCAAACTCATTTTACACTCATTAAATAATCAGGTCATATTAAAATCATTATCTGCCATCCCATTAATGAGAACAATTAAAATATGATTTATAATATCAATCTGAATCGTTTTAACAAGAATTCTCAACTGACACATCCCCTCCTATATTTAAATAGGAGTTTAATACTGGTGTGTACATCATCCATTTATTGAGATGATTAACCTAGTCAATGATTCATGTAGTAACCGTATATGACATGTACATAGTATCCACATGTACATGTGCATGTTGACCTAGTTTATATTCTCAAACCAGTTCCCCGAAAATCTAATTTTGTTCAACATCCATTCATACTCTAGTACCAGTACTAGTATAACAAAAAAAAAAAAAAAAATCAAAATCCGGGTCAGCTGCAAAAATAAAAGATACTAACTGATATGGTAATCTCTTTAGTATTTATCTCTCTCTACCTGTAGTTGAATGCAGCCTTGATTAAGGCCAGACATTTTTTATTTCCGGATTAGCGGATCAGCCGACTTGGGATTTCCGATTTTCAGAGAAAATTAAAATTTCAATTTGCGTTTGTTTTTAATTCCTGCCGACGTCAAAAAAGTAGTTTCCACATTTTAAAATATAAGAAGTTTAGCCTGGCCGTTTGAGGAGCGCAATCGCGCTTGCGCTCCATCACGCTCCTAATTTTCTTTTGAGGAGCGTCATTTTCGCGCACCTATTACAGGGGCCGCGGAACCGGGGGGGGGCCGAGGGGGCTACAGCCCCCCCCCACTTTTTGAGACTGCAATGTTATAAGTCCTATCTTAGATAGCACCAGTCCAGCATTTAACATGGCCGATATAGAGTTCAGCCCCCCCACTTTCAAATGCGCTCCGAGGCCCCTGTATTATAGGATCGTCAGTCTGTGTTGTTGTTGTAATACAATGAAGCACTGTTGGTAGGCTGCATTAGGAAAAGCTTTTGATATAATGCCTGCCTCACCTCATGACTTCCCAAGAATAGTTTCGCAGTCTTTCCCTGCATTTCTTTAATCAAAGTATACTTTAATGAACAAAGTAAATCCTGCCATCTTTCCCGTTTTTCATGGATGAAAAAGCACTTGTGCAGTTACGTTACTTTTCTACCTTTTTCACAAAAGAGTTCCAATCAACTAAGGGACAGACTTGTACTCAACTAACAAGATTTGGACACACTTTCTCTTCATTTTGAGCATTTAGTAGGCTATCTATTGACCAAATCTGTATAAATATATTTGTGAACAGCTTATTTCTTGACCAACTTCAACAAAAATATTGTTTTATCATAAAGTATTTTTATACTTTGTCACTGATACAACTTGTGAATAAATGTTTTTTTATAGCAAAGCTGGATGCATGCTACTAAATTGTAAATTTTCCATTTTCTATTTAATATAGAAATGCAACTCTGGAGCTATGCTCCACAAACATTTAAATTTGAATTTATTTATTTTTTATAATGTGTAATGAAACTGGTATTACTAGTGTATACTAAATATCATTACCCATTCACTCACATACAGTAAAGTTGAAGTTAAAATTCCATTTGTTGTTGGATGCAATGCAAGAGTACAGATGCTGTTACAGTTTGTAATATGCAACATATTCTAGAGAACTGCACATTTCTAGTCGAACAGACATGACAGATTAGATATTGTGCTAATTTTTCAGTTTTCGATTGGTATTATACCTGTTGCCAGTGTTGGAATAAAATAGAAAATATGAATTTGACGAACATCTTTTTTTTTTCCTCCGACCTGACAGATCTGGCAAATGACAGAAAAAAATCTAAATTATGCGTTTTAATTTTTATTTTTTTCCATCCTCCGTAGTGGAAAAATCCTGCAGTCCGCACGCTAATCCGGAAATAAAAAATGTCTGGCGGCATTCACCCTCAGACTGAGAGCATATATATATACATGTACGCACACCTCTGAATTCTCATTGGCATTGTAAACAGTACATGTACACAACAATATTCATAGGCAAGGATTTATCTACTTGCACAACACAAACCAATTGTACACTTTGGGGAACTATGTGATTCATGGTTATTATCGAATATCCCGGATATTTTTTTCGGCCCCGATTTCACCGAACACGACAATGTGTCAACTATTTATTTTCTCTTCCTGCTCGAAATCTGGTAAGAAAAGTTAACATGGTTAGACCAGCAGTAGGCTACACAAAATCGTAAACCATCTTTCTCAATTTAATTCTTCAAAAAAGGTTTGCCCCAGTGCACTGACAAGGTGAAATGACAGGACTCCTTGCATAAATTTGTGGTTCGTACTTTTCCTCTCCTGCCTATGGCTACAGCATGGGGAATATTTATGGTTATCTGGGGTAAATATGGAAATACGCATCAAATAATCCTACTACCAATTTTTCAAAAAGCATTTTTAGACTTAGAAGCAGAAACATCCATCTGTATGTCAACTGAGGGCATGGATATGTTATTTATCTCAAAAACTTAATAGACAGCTAGTGAAATTTGTAGAATGTTTGCAGGATTTCTCTCCACAGTACTAGCCTGAAGTTAAGTTTTGCCATCGGAATAATTAGAAGAAATAGGGTGCATGTACATGTACATGTATGCGTATTCCAAGAAAAGATAGTTATCCTTCAGGCCTGGATCCATGCCGTTTTTGAGCCCGTTATAAACGGCCATGAATTTGGGCGCCCAAACGGGGGGAAAAAAATATCACAAAAAAAAATCACTTTTAATTTTGCATAATGATATTCATCTTGTTTAAAAGACGAAAATTGACCTTGGAGCTCTCATGGCTCTAATAGTATATCTGCGCATCTGAGATTCTTTCACGGCTGACTCCTCCATGCCTTGCCACGAGTTGAAATGTTCACCAAATACTTTCAGGACATTTGCCAAGGAATATCTGGCACATCATTAATATATATGTAAACTGACTGAAAAACTGCAGGACAGTGCCAATTTCCTGCCGAACATGTCCTGCAAATCGACAGCAATTTTGACCCTTGCTTGCAGTTCACCGTGCTGCATCCCTGCTCAATTTATTTTTCATAAAAAAATAAGTTAACGGCTTCTCATCAAAATTTCTAGAACCAAACTCCATAACTGATCTTGAGCATATAAAATAATGGTGACCAGTACATATGGTATATACAGGGTGTATCAAAAAAACCGGAGTCCTAGTACGATGACATATTTTTCATTGAGCAAAGGAGAAATCTATTTTTTTTGTTGATTTGTCATCAAGACCGACCCTTTGGGACTGACCAGCTGAACAATTCAATGATCTGTGATCAAGCATGTTAGAACAATAGCTATTCTTCAATTATGAGTGAAGTGTGACTTGCGCCAGATTTGGTTTACATCATTCGTCTGCCCTTGAAAGAAAAGAAATACGGTGTACAAATGAAATGTCTTTTATCCACTCTGAATTCATTGACATTTTGAAAACAAAACGGTGTACAATTAAAATGTCTTTTAACTCTGAATTTAACAAAAAGGTGTACAATTCAAATGTCTTTTTAACAGACAATTGAATCTCAATCTTCAACGTGTCCTCCATTTCTCTGGATGCAGGTACGCGCACGTTCATTCATTGCCGCCACGGCCCGTCTGATAAGTGCCTGGTTCTGCCTCAGGTTGTCAACTTCTGTTATGATGCGCTGTTCCAGGTCATTGAGATCTGCTGGAGGCGTGATGTACACCCTGGACTTTAGGTAACAGTTAAAAGACATTTTAATTGTACACCGTTTTGTTTTCAAAATGTCAATGAATTCAGAGTGGATAAAAGACATTTCATTTGTACACCGTATTTCTTTTCTTTCAAGGGCAGACGAATGATGTAAACCAAATCTGGCGCAAGTCACATTTCACTCATAATTGAAGAATAGCTATTGTTCTAACATGCTTGATCACAGATCATTGAATTGTTCAGCTGGTCAGTCCCAAAGGGTCGGTCTTGATGACAAATCAACAAAAAAAATAGATTTCTCCTTTTGATACACCCTGTATATATATATAGGTACAAAAAGAGCGGTCTTCTGATGTGGAGAAGGTGTATAAGAAAAAATAACAAATAGCCTTCTTGACTTTCTACATCATTCTATTCTATATAGCCAAACTGGCGACTGTCAATTCCAGTCAATTGTACCTGCCTAGCACCAACACTATTACCACTACTACCAGAGTGTTGTACACCCCACAATCAAGAGCACTGACCTGAATAGCTTCATTCAATGTAAAAATAAAGTAGCAATCCAGGCTATAAATATTTGTGGTTCAGCTGATCCTAATGGGATATGTTGACAGTGGAAATATGAGGGTTCAGAACTACAGCTAGTGATGAGCCCCTGGAATGTGAACACCTGAGTCA
This sequence comes from Hanleya hanleyi, assembly GCA_036873755.1. Classification (NCBI taxonomy): domain Eukaryota; kingdom Metazoa; phylum Mollusca; class Polyplacophora; order Lepidopleurida; family Hanleyidae; genus Hanleya; species Hanleya hanleyi. Next base: position 23,479 of record JAVTVY010000031.1, read on the forward strand.
CTAGGTCAGACCCATCTTCACAACATCAAGGTTTCTTTTTGAGCCAGAGACAAAGTTCAGCTTGACCATCTATAGCTGAGCACATTCCGCCCACTTTCGGTATTTTCCACAGTTGCTTGCCTTGTGGGACATTTGATGGAAGAAGAATACGTACATGTATATTTTCTATAAATTGTAAAAATTTATGAATATCATTATTTTTTCTTCAAATCAAATTTTTTAAATATTATTTTCCTTTATATTTATTAATTTTCATAATTTATTGATTTATATTTTACCAGATATTCCACAAATTGGTAGATACATGTACTTGATGTAGTAAGCTATTGTCTGAGTCTTTGTGCAGCTGAAAAGCTCTGACACATCTAGACATATTTGTTGTCCCCATACTTGCCTATTGTAATATGCATTGTCTTGCGATGTATGCAGTATGAACCACAAACCAGGCAACTCTGGTGTTTTCAAATCTCTTGTGAGGGTCGCCATTATCGAGGTAAATGAAAACCTGAGTGGTCAATGTCCCCCGCTGTTGATATCATAGACAATATGGCCACTTGAGCGGTTATAAAATGTATTTAAAATTGTACATTGAGTGATGGGAACTTTTGTTTGTGTACTGGGGGTTTAAAACATTTGTTATATTATCTGAGAATTGGAAATAAATTATTTCACAGTTCTAATTGATGCATGCATTCTTAATTTACTGCAAATTATATAGGCTGATTTTTCCAACTTTTGAAGATCTTTTTCAGCGTACTAGGTATCACACTGAAGCAGTTTTATTGATTCGTGTCAAACTCCAACTGTCAAACTGTTATACCTACTTGTAACAGAGCAGATCTAATGCTGCCATTTTATAGTGCTGTCCCACCGAAATATCATGCCGTAGACAGACATGACACCCCACTCATTCACATTATACTGACACCGGGCGAACCAGTCCTTGTTCTATCCTCTTAATGCTGAGCATAAGCGATGAAGCAACAAGCTCCATTTTTCAAGTCTTAGGTATGAGCCGGCCTGGGATCGAACTCGATCAGAAGAACAGTCCCATAACATACTGAATTCAATGACTGGTAATTTGTTCAGCCCCCAAACATATTAATAATATAAAATGTTTACTATTACAGTTAAAATATCAGGGTAGTTCAAGAATTTGGTAATATTTCCATATTGATTACACTTAGTTTGAAAATGTAAAATCACTCTTCAAATTTATTGAACTTTCATGAAAAATGAGTCTTGCTAAAACCGGGTGAGTTTGTTTTAAAACCTTTTCAAACAATTGCATGCCTCCATTTGACATGTTTGATCCATGATATTTGTTTTAGTAAATTATTGCAAGATTTAAACACAATTTTGTTTATTGTGAAAGAGAAAATGTATACATTATCCCCATTTGAGATGCCATCTCTGATTTTGAGCTTTAGTCCTGGGAAGTTCATTTAGACTCTCTCACTTCATAAAACTTTAAATTTGCACCAACATTTTCCTTCAGAATTTCCAGATGACATTCGCCTTTTTTATGATTTGCCCCCAATGTTCACTCATTCTGCACAGTTGACCTCCCCCAGGGTTGAACACATGACAGTGTGAACATAAGACTCAAACCTGGAGCAACACAGCTTTAAAATATTCCCTCGCTGAAAGAATTTCAACTTGTATGATTTTAAAATTGTTCCTGTGTGATTTTAAAATGCTTGCACCATTTTAAACTACTTTCAGGTCCCCATAATTCTGACCAGTTACGACAACAGGTTATCCAATAGGTTGTCATAGGTTACCAGTGTAGATCTCATGGTAACCTGTTCAGAGTTTACCTTCAGCACTCCTTTAATGGAGGCCTGCATTTGGGGCAGAGTACAAAACACATACGTGGGAAAACTAAGAAAATACACATAAACAATATACATTGGACAAAGGCGAGTAAACTAGTAATTTAATTGTGAACACATTTAGTTATGGTGGGACAAGTCTTATGTCATACCAGGCGAGTAGATGATCACCTATGGTGTTCAGCATGTCGCAATCCTTACAAGTCATATATAAACTTGTTTAGAGGAGTCAATGTCCCAAAACTTAGATTTGTGTTCACGATGACATCAAACAGTATTTTCCACTCGGCAGTGTGATTTTTGCAGTCAATGACAAAGTAAATTTCATCTTCTACCACTTGGCAGGTGTGACATAGGCATTCATTTACTGGTATATATGGTTTTGCATGTCTGCCAGTCTCTAGTTTCAATTTGTGGTTGCTTAATCAAAGTTTTACTAGAAAGATCCTCAGTTTTGCTTTACAGATTAAGACTAAGTAGTCTTCTACACTCTCACTAGGTGGTAGACTGAACAGCCCAATGTTTGTTTTCAACCTCTGCATATGTGAAATTATTATCATTGTGACATACATGTAGCCTACTTGTAATTGGTATATTTGTGTGACACACATAAGTTTTTGTGACCTACTTGTTACGGTTTTCAAACTAAAACATGGTCAGTCGCATAATTGTGGATCAGTGAATTATTCTACAATCATTGTTGACATCATTAAGAGATCATGGAGCACATAAATTCCAATTTCAACTCATAAATTGAACTTTTTGCATTAAAGTGAAAACTGGAGCTCTTCTGTTTGAAGAGGTTAAAAGCGGTGGTCTAGAAATATAATTTGTTCATTTCTCACAACTTATTTCCAAAAAGAATTTGCATCATCAAATGATTTGTCTACATAAAATACAAATTTCACAGTAGCATAGGCTTCATTTTACACAGTATAGTGTAGCGCAAAGATTGGAATTTGAAAAGACAATCCGCCAGTCGACTGTACAGTCATTTTGTGTGCCGACTGCCGGCACTGATTCCGGCCGGGATTACCTTCCCTCCGTCGATCGTGAACACATCCATACATACGGTTGAATCTTACCTCAGCTTTAAATTTTCCATGAAAGCCGGCATACTAAGATCATGGAGTAAGACAAAATCGGGGATCCCAAACTCGGGACCTTCATGAATCCCCGCCATGATTCGGTGTTGTCGCTCCCCTTCCGCTCGCGCCCGGCAAAATCGAAAATCACAACAGATGGAGCCACTAAATATCATACGATCGGGTACCCTTGAAACTTACTCTAACTGAGAGCACGTCGTGGGTGTTGTGGGTTGCCGACAAGATCGGATGATTGGCCGTGATTCACAGATAGTTTACGTGGGTGCCTATAGCTCTTTTCTCCAACATAGAACTTTACGAGAATAAATTTAATTCAATTCAATTCAATCATCACGTGTTACAGTTCTATTTTGGACGGGTGCTGTTTTGGACACTTCGTGTCGTTACACTCGCAGTGTTCATAGACATGGATACATTTTACACACGTTTCAAAAGGAAAGTCCATCAACCTAAAAGTCGCCTGTGTATTTTTATTATGTCAAGCTTTTGCCGGGAATAATAAAAATTGAAAATATATTTTGTGTTCTTCTCATTTTTTTTTCTGTATCCTGTTACACTCAACACTTCCAAGGTCCAGGATTCCTGGGGAGTGGGGCTTATTAACTATCAAATGTTAACCACCATATATAACAGGGCATCATGCATACTATGACTGCATGGCTAGCATACCAGTATTTTAATTGACACATTCTAAGGTATTTCAATGATGGACATACTGAAAAATAGATACCGGTATCATCATATCCGATATTATTAGCCATTACTACTGTCTAGGAAACAAAATAATGCACTTTAATAACATTTTAGGATGAAAGTAAATTTCACCATTTAATTACTATTGTGCCAGTGTGCCCCGGCAAAAGTGTCCTAGTCTGTCCCGGATGCATGATATATTCCGTTTTATGAAAAAAGTAATACATACATGTACATCTGTGATAATAAATATATACAATTAAATTGTCCTCTCTCAGTAGAAACAAAACAACAGTGAAGTACTGCTGAAAACTTGGTTTAACAAAATATCATCCTCAGTCCTAAAAATTTACTTGGACTGCTCAAAACGATGTTTTTACCCCTATTTTTTTTCACCAATGATAGTTTTCCCTTGTAAATAATATAGAAGTTGTATGTGGGTGGTGGCTAATAATAATGTAATGTGCTTCCTGTCCTTGACATATGATAGACGGCTTGTCCCACTATGCCCCATGTTCCACTGTTCTGTCCCCTAATTGTTTGATACAGCTGAAGTACAACATATAAGCTCACACAATGATTATTCTAGAAGTGTCATTTTTCACCTCGCCCGTGTGACAAAAATGAATACTCTTCGATCCATTCCACTTTCTCGAGAGACACAGTGGGACTAAATGTATCTAAGATTCATAGCGTCTCCCTTCCCTCAACGCTATATGCCGACGACAAATACATTTCCCTGGTGGTAACTCGAACATCTCCATGGCGCACTTATAAATACCTTAATAAAAATACCATAATCGATGTTGTGATCATTCCCCCCCTCCCCCCCCCCCCTGTATACACGGAAATGCCCATCTTCTTGACCCTCGATTTCAGGTGATTTTGAGGCTCCATAGGGATAATTTTAACGTGTGTAATTAATTTTTGACCGACGAATGGCCATTTAGTCTGCCATTTCTGTATTTTTATTCATGGCGGCCCATTTTCTCAAGTTAATGAAGGTCCAATAGGGCGCAAATGTAATAATAAGTGCGCCATGGAGATGTTCGAGTTACCATCAGGGAAATGTATTTGTCGTCGGCATAGCGTTGAGGGAAGGGAGACGCTATGAATCGTAGCTAGACTAAATGGTGAATCATCATAGTTGTGCAGGCACGGCGGAGCCGGGGGGGCTACGGGGGCTGAAGCCCCCCCAATAATTTGACCAACTTTTCTAAAATTCATATGATGTCAACGCAAAAATACTTCAATGAATACGTATTTTCGAAATGAATAGTAAAATGAATTGTCTGCGTCGCATATCTATCGCATAACTAAAACTATTTACAACTGTCCAGCATCAGTGGACCAGCCAAAGCTCTAAAAACATTTTTACCGACATTGTTAAGTAAATTTTAAGTTCACAAAAGGTTAATAGTGTTATACCACATAAAAGATGGTAGAGATAAATGATTAAATCCTCACACCATGTACCGTATGCCACTAATTACTAAGACGAAATGCCGCTAAAAACATATGACTCCTATGTCCTGGACGTTTCGTGATATCAGCGAAGATAAAATACTGTTATTTGATTGTTCAGACTTGCATTCATCAAAATTAGAAAGAAAATGGACTAGAGTAGAAAATACCCTGCGTGTCCATGTCATGGGAATGTCCAAATCCTCGCCCAGTCAAGAAGTTACCGAAACGTAATGCATATAATTACAAGTCCTTGGTAGTGAAGTGCCCAAATACACGCTGTCGGTTTTCATTGTTCACAAACTCATTGGCAATTTCGATCAGGTTAATGGAGTCAGTGAGATTCTTGAAGATGAATATTTAAAAAATGTTGGGAAAACAGGCAACACAAATAGAGTTTACACGGGCGAGGATTTCTTGTTTTATTGCTCGGAAATACGCTAGAACGCCTCTCCGGCCATCTAAGACCCCTGGAGCTTCCGGGGCCTAGGCGGCCCCTGGACCCTCGCCTAATTGTGCTGTGATAGTAGCCCCCCCAATCATGAATTGCTTCCGCCGTGCCTGTTGTGCTATCAATTTCTACCAAGTGCTATGAAATTAGCGTTGATCTGCAATGATGTACAATCGGCCATATACGATTAACTCACGAACATTTACTAAACAAGCGCTGAATGAGCGCAAAGACCTCCGTCGAGGCAACAGGGTCAGTAGGGGAATAGTACATCACTGAATAACATAGGGCCGGATGCCAATCTCAATTTTGCATTTGTTGACGTGAACTTCACCAATGGTAATTAACGTGAGATTGACGGTTCCCCACTAGCATGTCCAGCTAGGGATGTGGAAGTCACATTCCCCGCAAATAATATTTCTTTGATTTCACGTGCTTGAAATATTGGGGTATGGAATAGAGTATATTGATGGAAAACCAGGAATACTGCTTGAGACATTAGGCCCCTTCCTACCCACACCTCCCCATGAGAGGACACCCCCACCCAAATCAACACGTTAGCGGCAGAAATGAGACCCTGTGTGCATAGTTTTACCAACTTGCTTGTGATTTTATGCTATAGGCCCTACACATCAACACTTCATATTTTGTATGTGTACAGTATAGCATCCTCATTGACAGAATCCTCTACAAAACACATCTGATTTTACCGACACTTCGTTCTGATCTGTCTCAGCATCATGTGCGGATTCAATGAGCTCGGAATAATTTTGTATACTGGTGTTACAGGTCACCTTCACCATAATGTATCAATTACCATGGACTTGTACATGTATCACATTCATATTGAATGGTGATGGCTGATGAGAATATTGCCCATATGGAACAAATGGCTGGATTCCAGCGAATAAAAAGTTCATGTTAATCATAAACAACATACAATTAATAACACTATCAAATAATTATGTATATTCCTTGTCGACATCAATATAATACAGACAATATTATGACTGAATCAGGGTAACAGATATCCAAGGGTATATATGTCTACACTAAACTGAAGGAGATCCATGATGCGTATTATATTATGTTGTAAAACTTCACTTGCTAATCTCGATTATGTTGCTTATTGTGAAAATAAATGAAGTTATGAAAATAAATTTAGTATGATTGCCCACTATCCTCAAATTAGAAATATCTTCAGCAGCTAAAGTTAAGCCAATCATAACAATATATAACACCATGGTACTCAGGAAATGAAGTCTTTGTTTCTAGAAGCTAAATCATTTCTGACACATTCAAGTCCTCACCTGGTCAAGGGAGATAATTTTGTAAAAAAAACAAACAAAAAAACAAGTATAGATCCACACTGGCGCAGACCAGAAAGTTTTATGACCTTTGATGATATTTGTGGAGCATGCTGCAGGACTTCAACTTTCATGAATCTGATATTATCCACACAACCCATTCTACATGATATTTTTGCCATAGCACCGATAAACTAGATCCCTTCATTTATGTGAGTAGTATACAAAGCGTAAATTGAGGTCCATTGACCTCAGAAATTTGCACGGGAGGGTCACAGAGGTCAAGTGCAGTATAGTTCCGGCAGGATGACCAAAAGCTACCTCCAATCCAGGAGAGTTCCAATTGCTGCAGGGGATGTATTCAGGATGTATTCATCCGCGGTGATGCGGTTTGGCCGCGGTTTTGGCGGTGATTCGGTCTCGGAAAAAAGCTTCCGCGGAGAAAAAGTAGTCCCTAGATAAAATGGTCCGATGGGGTCGAGTGAGGTATCAAAGTGAAGCTTATGTGAAGGGGCATCTAATGGGCTGGGTGTGGGGTTGACATATCGGCCTTCTGCGCATGCGCGGTGGCCGAAGGGTATGAAAATAGCCGTTTTGGGATGTAGGGGAGTCCCTAATGGTCCAATGGGGTCGAGTGAGGTATCAAGGTGAAGCTTATGTGAAGGGGCATCTGATGGGCTGGGCGCGGGGTTGAACTATCGGCATTCTGCGCATGCGCGGTGTCCCAAGGGTATGGAAATAGACGTTTTGGAGCTAGAGGAGCCCCTAATGGACCAATGGGGTCGAGTGAGGTATCGATGTGAAGCATTCGTGAAGGGGCATCTGATGGGCTGGGTGTGGGGTTAAATTAGGGTCATTCTGCGCATGCTCGGTGGCCCAAGGGTATGGAAATAGACGTGTTGGAGCTAGGGGAGCCCCTAATGGACCAATGGGGTCGAGTAAGGTATCAAAGTGAAGCTTATGTGAAGGGGCATCTGATGGACTGGGTGTGGGGTTGAAATATCGGCATTCTGCGCATGCGCGGTGGCCGAAGGGTATGAAAATAGCCTTTTTGGAGCTAGGGGAGCCCCTAGTGGACCGATGGGGTCGAGTGAGGTATCAAAGTGAAGCATTCATGAAGGGGCATCTAATGGACTGGGTGTGGGGTTGAAATAGCGGCCTTCTGCGCATGCGCGGTGGCCCAAGGGTATGCAAATAGCCGTGTTGGAGCTAGGGGAGCCCCTAATGGTCCAATGGGGTCGAGTGAGGTATCAAAGTGAAGCCTAGGTGAAGAGGCATTCAGGCAATGGGGTGGGTGCATGTAAAATTTTTCCTGAAAAAAAAAACGGAAAACGGACTTTATCGAAAAACCTGGGAAAATGCCTATATGGGGTATGGGTGGTATATAGGTCGCCGGGCTTAACGGGGCTCGCCTGTCAATAGAGTTATCTCCCCCTAGTTCCAGGGTGGGTGTATGTAAAAATTTTCCTGAAAAAATACGGAATACGGACTTTATCCTAAATTACGGGAAAATGCCTATAATGGGGTATGGGGGGTATAGGACCATCCTGGGAAACCTACTTCTATACATTTGCGGTAGGGTTGTGGGGTCTCGTTTTCTTAGTCTCGTCAAAACAAACATGATAAGAAATGTCCCGGAGCGAAACGGTGAAATTTTTGAAAAAAGTCACCGAGCCTCATATAGTCCCATACTAGGGTATAGGACCGATGTTTGTCCCCCCTGGGAAACGTACTTCTATACATTTGCGGTAGGGTTGTGGGGTCTCGTTTTACTCGTCTCGTCATGTAGAACACGATAGGAAGTGTCCCCGTGCGAATCGGCGAAATTTTTGAAAAAGTACGATATAGACCCATATAGACATATATATATAAATATATATTCCCATACTGGGGGTATAGGTTCAATGTTTATCCCCCTGGGAAACGTACTTCTCGACATTTGCGGTAGGGTTGTGGGGTCTCGTTTTTCACGTCTCAACATTTAGAACATCATAGGAAGGGTCGCGGAGCGAATCGGTGAAATTTTTGAAAAAAGTCACCAAGGCCTGGGTAGGCCCATAGGCCTATACTGCATGGCTATGGGTGTATAGGGCCATACGGGGTGGACATGTTGGAGTCTAGGTGAGTCCCTGGTGGTCCAATGGGGTCGAGTGAGGTCTTATTTTGAAGCTCTCGTGGAGGAGCACTTGACTACACTAATGGTTCGTCCGTGTTCAATAGTCTGCGCATGCGCAGACTGGCCCGTAGTATAGAAAGTAGGCATTTTGGGGGGGTATGTGGGTGTGTGTGTTTGGGTTAGAGATGGGCTATTCACGGTTCGAATGGGTCGTGTGAGGTGTCAAAGTGAAGCTTGTGTGGGGTAGAGTCAGAATGGTGTGTTTTTGAATGCAAGTCGCGTCAATCTGCGCATGCGCAGTTGGTTGTATTAAGTAAAGTGGCCATTTTGGGGCAGTACATGAAGGTGTTTGGGGTAGAGATGGACCGCTATGGGTCCGAATGGGTCGTGGAGGGTGTCAAAGTGAAGCTTGTGTGGGGTAGAGTCAGAATGGCGTGTTTTTGAATGCAAGTCGCGTCAATCTGCGCAGGCGCAGTTGGTTGTAGTAAGTAAAGTGGCCATTTTCGGGCAGTACATGAAGGTATTTGGGATCGAGATGGGCTATTCACGGTTCGAATGCGTCCTGGAAGGTGTCATCTTGTAGTTCTCGGGGTGTACATTCCGATTTGAGGGATGTTCGCGTCATCTGTGACGTCATCGGTGACGTCATCGGTACGAGTAGTAGCGAAAGTGGACATTTTCGGGCAGTACATGAAGGTATTTGGGGTCGAGATGGGCTATTCACGGTTCGAATGCGTCCTGGAAGGTGTCATCTTGTAGTTCTCGGGATGTACATTCCGATTTGAGGGATGTTCGCGTCATCTGTGACGTCATCGGTACGAGTAGTAGCGAAAGTGGACATTTTCGGGCAGTACATGAAGGTATTTGGGGTCGAGATGGGCTATTCACGGTTCGAATGCGTCCTGGAAGGTGTCATCTTGTAGTTCTCGGGGTGTACATTCCGATTTGAGGGATGTCCGCGTCATCTGTGACGTCATTGATGACGTCATCGGTACGAGTAGTAGCGAAAGTGGACATTTTGTGGGTGCGTGGGGGTGAGTTTGGTGTAGAGATGGACCATCCTTAGTCCGAATGCGTCGTGTGAGGTGTCATTTTGTAGCTCTCGGGGTGTACATTCCGAATTGAGGCATGTCCGAAGCATCTGTGACGTCATCGATGACGTCATCAGTAGGAGTATTAGCGAAAGTGAGCCTTTTGGGGCAGTGCAGGAAGGTATTTGGTGTAGAGATGGACCATCCGCGTTGCGAATGCGTCGTGGGGTGTCATGTTGTAGCTCTCGGAGTATAGACCCTGATTTCAGGGATATTTACAGCATCTGTGACGTCATTGGTGACGTCATTAGTACAAGTTGTAGCGAAAGTGGGCATTTTTTTAGCAGTGAAGGATGTTATTTGGTGTAGAGATGGACCATCCGCGGTCCAAATGGACCGTGTGAGGTGTCATCTTGTAGCAACGCCCACCAACACCATTCCTAATGCTTCAACGCCCTGGTGAAATAGCTCAGAAGCTCTGATATTCCATGGAATTGTCACTAATTCTTCGAAATGCAGTGATGCCGTCAACGCCCGTCGTTACACCTTAACACTCTAACATAACGCCATGATATAGACCAGAGAGAGAACAACAACAGCAACAACAACAAGAATGACACATGAGAGAACAACAACAACAAGAAGTTTTTTTCATATAGTTTATTCTCCCCAATGTTACATCATACCCACGCTGGGGAGCCGCGTTGGGTATATTTACAATTCAAGAAGATTCTTATCCAATCAGAGGCCACCATTTGCATGTTTCATATTCGTTCCTGTCCGTTAGATGTATTCTTGTCCAATCGGAAGTCTCCATTTCAGAAAGTGCCATCTGAACCGTTTATTCTAATCATCGTCGGGCAGGCCAGGATACCGTTGAGGCAACATATCCTCAGATAGTTGTTTGCGCATTCTGAGTATCTATCAGTGCGTGGGTGAATACTTTCATCCGATGGAGGTGGTGGTCAGTTTAACCACGAAGAACGCAACAGTGGTCATTATCTCCACTATCCACTTGGTGTTACAATTCAAGAAGACTCTTGTCCAATCAGAGGCCACCATTTGCATCTGTCATATTCGTTCCTGTCCGTTAGATGTATTCTTGTCCAATCAGAAGTCTTCATTTCAGAAAGTTCCATCTTCGGCCATGTTCGCTTTGAACCGTTTATTGTAATCATCATCGGGCAGCCCAGGATACCGTTGAGGCAACATATCCTCAGATAGTTGCTTGTGCATTCTGAGTATCTATCAGTGCCTGGGTGAATACATTCACCCGATGGGTTGGTCGGTCAGCTTGGTCACGAAGAACGTAACATTGGTCACACTGTCCACTGACCACTTGGTGTTGGGGCGTTGTTGTTGGGCCCATTCCAAGGGATCCACGGTGTTCAGTTTCTCCAGCATCGTCTCTAGCGACACTCGGTTAATGATGGTAAACGGTTGGGCAAATACCTGGATGTTACTGCTCGGGTAAAAGTATCGGACTTGGACTGTCTCCTTATGCTGCAGCACATAACCAAACGCCAGATTCAATCTGAAGGCCGTAGTTTGATCTTTGAAGATGGCTTCCACGTAGCTACGTAGACGGACGAGGTCGGTCAGTCGGAAATTGTAGAGATCTTGAATAGGGCGATGACGGTGGAAACAGTGCCGTATCATGGACCAATGGCGCCGATAGATGTCACTCACTGGATGGGCGCCCTGTAAGAGATCGCTAGGAACATTTATGGGCTCGTCTAGAAAATGTTCGATGTTGTCAGGGGTATGACTCGAAACCGTAACGGTGGGGTCCGGCTGGATATCCAGGCTCTGAACTGTGGGTATAGACGGGCTCTCCTTCATCGCATCACCAGTGGCATTCGTCTCCCCGGGCTCATCTTCACTAGGTCCGACCTTCCGCGGCTCCTCTTCAGTAGGAAGTTGTCGCACATGCCATGGTACCGGGGCATGAATCAACCGTTGGTGTCGCAGCAACTGACTGCGTCGTTTGAAGAGTTGACCACAACCGTTACATTGTTCCGTCGCGCCCTGGTGGAATGAGCGTTCGTGGCACAGTAAATGATCCTCCCGATTGAATGACCGTGC
>JAVTVY010000032.1:0-32732 GCA_036873755.1 Hanleya hanleyi
GAAACTAGAGCGCTCTTGAGTACCAGACACAAGGTGATTATGGTACGCCAATTCGAATGGTAATTTATTATCACAATGATCAACATACAAAAACATGTTATTCTGGAACAACATGCACGTGCGTGTTATCCCAGTGATTGTGTCGTAAATATCGACGAGGAAGAGGGCATTTGCAAATTTAAAAATCAATGTGAAAAGGGAAAGAGAATCATAATTTTCTCTATTCCAATGAGGTTGAGTGGACCTTCGTAGTGTAACACGCGCATGACACTTCCCGTGCCCACTCGTCAAAGTGTTACATTTTATTTTTCCGAGAAGCCACCTTCTAGCTCTGACTCACCAAATTCTTCAAATAGAACTTCGCACATGTGAACGAAAGACTTGTTTAAGAGGGACAGAAAAGAGATGTTTAAAGAAACAAACTCTTGTCCACTCCCTACTTTCTGACACAACTGTCTCCGGGCAACTTTTCTGCGGGCTAGATAGACAAGCCCCAACCATCCATTACCACTTAGTAACTGGTTGGTGGAGTATTGATTGGTACTGGTGCGATAGGTTCCCTTAATTCAGTTTTTCACACTTCGATTCATGCTGGTAACAATGCAGAATACATCAGTACATTGATTGGTCACGGCTCGGTTTCTGAACGGCTACCAACCCTTTCTGCTTACTTACCAGTACCTCTTGTAAGTACCTCTTGGTAGGTACTGGTAGAAGCGGTCCCCTTGCGGTACTGTTCAGTTGTCAAGTTGGTCACCAATCAGTAACTCAACAGCACCAAAATCACCAATCAGTTACTACACATTTCATTAATATGGTATATCCTATTGGTTACCAATCAGTAACTGACCAGTAGCCTCTAAGTCAGAGCTGCACGCGTACTGCAAAGGATATGTGACGACAATACGGGAAAACTCCCTGTGCGTGTTTGTAATCAAGCTGAATTTCTTTTTCTATCCAAAACCCGCCAAATGAGATTTTTCTAGAAGTTTATATACTGAAATATCAGCTTCGAAAAAAAAATGCGATGCTCCGTTGTATTGATCAAAATGTGCTCCCCGGCCTGATATGGTATTTTTGAGGCTTTTACAGTGAAGATTTTCTCTTACAGCCAAAATATGACACCTCAAACCAAAATAATTTTGTCTCACAATATATTAGGAAGTTTGTTTATTGGAAAGAGGCACGACTGGTTTTGGTTTGAGGTGTCATATTTTTGCTATAGGAGAAAACCCTTCAAGAAAAGGCACCAAAATACCAAAATTAGCCTGGGAGCACATTTTGATCAATCATATCTCCATTTTTATGCAAGTGAACATCACAGTTTTTTCGAATAGGATATTTCAGTCTGTAGACTTTAAGAAAAGTCTTATTTGGCATGTTTTGGAGTGGGGGGAAAAATCGGCTTTAATACCGTCACACACAAAGGAGTTTTACGTATGTAAACGTCACATATCCTTTGGGAACTGGTTGGTAACTGCACAGTACTTTTCAGTCAAGACGTTATGGTACCAGGCTTAAAATTTCCGTGCAATACCAATAAGTTACCTAGAGGTCACTACTATGAAACTGAAGGTACCTGAGTGGTACAGAACTGAACGATACTGAACGGTGAAAGTTTGCCTGCGTATGCATGTATACAGTATAGTAGGAGGGGTTTCGGAACGATTTCACATCTAAGTCTCTGAACACTCTGAATGAGAGACCAGATTTATTACGTTCTATACGTCACGGGGTCTTCGTACACGCATACCCAGGTGGCTGGTGTCGAATATGTTGAGTCGATAGATTGCCCGAGGGACATTCTTTGGGAACTGGTGCGATTGTTTTAGAGAAATTTTCACCTGTGTTAACTTTTAGTATTTTAAACGTGATGTTGTGTGAGAAAAGTTTCAATTAAAAAAAATGGAAAGAGACCATCAACAAAAAATTAAAATCATTTATAACCTCTCTTGTGCATTTGCATACATTGTATATGGAGATACCGGATGTGATTACGACGCATATAAGGGAAGTGGGAAGAGGTGCCGACATACTGACAGAGCCACATGATTTCACAATATAGTCTTCTGGTTAACCTATTCTAAAGCACATACCAAGAATCTAACAGTTCATGATATGTGTTGTATCTCAGGTACGCTTTTTTGTACCTGTTCATGTGGCAACTTGAATGACATGACCACACGGTCCCTAGCACCGGCATAAGCGGTATTAGATACAAATCTAGAGAGCTATGATGGCAATGCTCTGACAACTCGTATTTTGGTAATTGGTGAGCTATGTCGCTGTGTCTCTCATGTGAGTATTCATTACCCGCTTATGAATATTAATAATTTCCATAATGTCACTTCTGCTGCTCAAACTGACTCTTCCGATGCATGGCGATACTCTTGTAACAAAGAAGTTAAGGAGGTATGCACGGTACCAGAATGGTTTCTCAAATATATTTGCTGAATTTGGAACATTTTGGAAGATTTATACGAACAGTTGATGATAAGCTTTGTTCCTTCGGAGAGACCTAGCATGATTTCACTATGTGACGTAGGCAATTTGATTGAAAACAGATCCAAGAACCGATCACTTACTGCATATGCCCCTGCATAACTAAAAATAAAGATCACAACGCCTACCTTAATTCCCATATATCCACCAAGGGAATATCAGATGCAATCAACGAATTAAAAACAAAAAGGTCAGCTGGTCCAGACCAACTCACAAATGAAATGATAAAACATGGTAAGTGTATTCTGCTCTCCCAATTTCAAAACTGTTCAATGTAATACTGAATACAGGTCACTTTTCAAAACAGTGGTCCTCAAGGGTACCTTAACCCAATACATAAGAGGTATAGCACTTCTGAGCTGTCTCGGAAAACTTTACACAAAATTTTAACTCTAGACTGGTGACCTACCTTGAAAATAACGAATTGATTTGTGAAAACAAAGCTGGATTTAGAAATGACCACTGTACTACCGACCAATGGTTCATACTGAAATTATTGATAGACAAATATGTAAACAACAACAAAAAGAAACTATACATGTGCTTTGTTGATTTCAAGAAGGCCTTTCACCTTGTCTGGCATTGAAGGTCTTTTCATAAAACTCCAGAGAATTGATGGAAAATACTTTGACATCCTGCAAGACATACTAACCTATCCAATAAATCTGTTAACTTTACCACTCCCTCCTTCCCAAGCAACAAAGGGGTCTGTCAAGGAGACAACCTCATTCCCACTCTGTTCAATCTATTTATAAATGACCTATCCTTTGATGAAACAAAATTCAACCATGTGACGCTGACAAAAAGACCTAACACATATCTTATATGCTCTTGATTTCTGAGACCCCCGAAGGGCTACAACACAGCCTTGATACCCTTGCCGATGAACATGGAAATGAACATGGCCAAAACTCGAATCAAGACTATTCAGAAATACAAACGAAAAGGCTCGCCCAAATTTCACATCAACCATGCCCCTATCAAAGGCGGCTAGCAATATCGTTACCTAGGAACAATTATCGACGAAAAAGGGTCATTCTCGTCTGCTACATTAGACCTGAAATAGAGTGCTATCAAACTACCAGCAACTGCCCCTTCCCAATCCATCTCAAGATTAAACTTTCCATGCACATGTACAACCCATTTTACTGTACATTTGCGAAGTATGGGGTCTTGACACTAAACTCTCTGAAAATAACCCTGAAGTAACCCCTAAAAATCGACAAACTACAGAAGCTACCCCCTAGGGAAGTCCTGTCAAAATTCTGTAAACTTACTCTTGGTGTCTCAAAACAGACCACAAATCTGGCCGAATTGGGACAATATTCCCTGTATTTCGACATTCTTACCAAAACCCTAAAATATAGAAACCGTCTCTCCCTCAACAAGAACTCCCTGCTCAAAGATGCCTATACGAAAACCTACACCTCGTTCCGCTCTGTCTCAAATAACTGGGAACATTCACGGACTTACAAACCAGCAAATACAGTCCAAACAAACAGGCTAGGACACTTACCACTAAATTACAGGAGGACTATAACACTTTCTGTTTCAACAGACTTTCAGACATGTATCATGAAATTACAACCTCCAGAGAATTTACCAACAATGCACAACGACCATGTAGAAGATGAGCTACACTTTCTTTTACACTACCCAGCTTATGCTACGTCTCGCCTGCCCTTACTTTTACTACTTCCTCCTCTCTCTGATCCTACATTTTCTGACATCCAGAAAATCTCCATAATTCTCAACCCAGTTAGTGTTCATTCTCAAAAACCGAAACTAATAAATTCTATGTACAACAAAATACTGACCCCTCACTGCCACACCCTCCAACAGAGCACATGCCTTCCCTCTGTAAATAAGCTAGAATGTGCCAACATACCTTAATCAGTAGAGATTAAGCCTGACATGTTTGTATGCATATGTACATATGTGTATATTTTTCAACATATATTTGTGTAGATGTGTACATAGATATATAGATGATTCTCTGTTGTATATAGTGTGTTTAGGTTCATCACATATAGTCTTATAAGTCGTGCAATGAAGAATTCAAATTGAATTCAGATCGCCCTTGTCTGATGTCGAAACCGTATTGTCCCTTCCCACGCAACATAGTTCGTATTATATTTGGATGAATACAATGCAAATTGCGATTACAGATAATTCTTCATCACTTTTCGTAATGGTTATAGGTCTGCTGTATATTTCCCTGTAGCGAGGCACTTCTAATTTTGTTTATTTTGAAATTATTTTGGTCATATGTCTTGGTTACTTGGTTGCGTAAGAAGACGTCTGCCCTATCATACCATGGTACACGTTCCGTTGATTGGACAAATATGATGTTTGCCGTAAAAGATTTATTTTCGTGCCAAAAGGTACCAATTAAACGGCTTTGAGATAGAAAGAAGTTCCTATCCAGTTAGATAATGGTTTCTGTAGTTTTTAATCAGATTGCAACCTAGTGTGGTTGATGATTTAATAACGATAGAGTGACTGTAAATTCGAATGCAATAAAATAGTATTGTGCCACCCCTAGAATGGGTAGTACAAATAATTTGCGTGCAATCTATTTCACCAACAATTTGAATACACGAAATTTAAATTAACCGTATCTGGCATGGGGGGGGGGGGGGGGGCGAAATGGTCCACCCTACCAAACTGTCTGCTCTATCTTCGGAACGACGAAAAATAGAGAGCTGAAACTCCGGGACTTTATCATATTGGGGTCATTGCATAATCCCCCGAGCTGTGGATCATGGGTAAACTCAAGATGGCGGCCACGTGGGGTACCAGAAAAGTGATGTTTTTGTCATATTTCTTCATAATTTCTGCTTGTCTGAGAGGAAAAGTGTGCAAAAACTATTTTATTTCATATCAAATTAATATTTGCTAATTTATCATGCAGTTTTTGCGAAGAAATCGCATAAATAAGAAATTCGAAAAATCTGACCGAAAAATAGACTAAAAAATGCCGTTTTTGAAAATGACGTCACTGTGACGTCATCAAAGCGGCCATCTTAGAATTTTTTCCATTTTCTGGTAGAGCTTGACCCAAGGGTATAGTGTGGTAAGTTTCAGCATCCTAGTCCAAGGGGTAAGAAAAATAATTAGGGGGGGACATTTCGCCCTCCCCCCGGCCAGGACAGGTCCCAAAAGGCCAAGGTCAACCCAAACGGAATTTTTTTTGGTCTAAAAATCCTTAAAAATCATAGTTCATACTTCACTTTGTATGAAAAAAATATTGAAAAAATTCTAATCTGATCAGAAACACACGTAATATGGGAGCAAAGTGGGCTTTTCCACACTTTCACAGCTGGGTTGATGACGTCACGCAGGGAAGTTGCCTGAGAAAAAACAGCGGATAACATGGAAAGCGAGTGCAGTCAGAGCTCCGGTTCAGATGTCGATTCGAGCGATATCAGCTGCTTAGATGGAAATATTTTTCGCCAAGAAGATGAAATAGACATAGAGGAGGATGATGACGGGCAAATTAACAGTTGTTTGCAGACCAACGGCGAATTCAGCCCTATCAATTTGAGCCGTACGGCTCCGATTCTGACAGTGACAACCACTCTGACAACGTGGAACTCGACGACGACAGGATTCGGAGAGGTCGTTTGTTGAATACAGATTGGTATGCAACTTGACTGGAAACCTTATTATCGTCATCTATAAGACCAAATGTCCATATATTTCAAACTGTATTGAATGTAGAACGATTCTGTGATGTAACGAACGAGCACATCTGTGTTGTTATTGTTGTTACTGACCGAGGCGGCCTTTTCGAAGGGATAAACTCCGGGATTCGGCAGTATGGACAGTAAACTGTTGATAACTCTACTGATATACGTCCGACTTGAATTTTGTTTGTTTTCCCATAATCCCCATGAAATACCAATTTCAGAATTATATAGTTTGATAAAAAAAACTTTGGACATTCATGGCGAAAAGTAAGCCGTGGTGAGTGGATCGGCATTCACATTTGCTCAATTTTCGACAAATTGCCTCAATTAAATTGAAATCGAATGATATTCCCACAATCTCAAATGTCAAGGGATTATGAAAGTATAATTATCACTTCTGTATCTGCAGCCATTCACTCCAATTGGTGTTTTTTATTTATTTACTTATCAAACGTATATATATTTATGAAAGATCATTTTATTATTATTATTAAATAGTATATAATTTAGATAATTTATTTGCGTGAAGTTTGTGCCAACATTTTGCTAAAAACGCATACATAGAATGAATAAAATTGAACATACAAATACAGACATTAAGACACATTGGAACAAATGGTTAAACGTGTATATATGAAATAGAGACTCATCCAGTCCAACCTGTAGGTGCTCAAGCAACAAATGCCACGCGAGAGCGAGCAGGGCATGTACAGCCGTCCCCCTGCCCGAGGCCTCGCTTGCAGGCTAGGTTCGTTCAGCCGATGTCCGTGATAGATTCTCCTTGTCCGATTTTTTTGCCGTCACATTCTGATTGTTCTTACGTTTGATAGTTGGAATAGCTGTTCTCTTTAGTTTTGGTTTGTACCCGAATTCAACTGCTACGCTGTAGATGTCCTCGAATGATGTCTTTCTGTCAAAATGTGCCGAGCAAATTATACGAGTACTGGTTCAGGCCCTCTTTCCACACTCTCGTGTTGCGTACAAATTTCGTCCAATTTGCAGCGATTTTCTCGTCTTTGGGCCACAAATGAATACTAACACCGTCATCTGTAGTAAAACTGCAACCTCCCACTACACAACGTCGCGGCATATTTAAAAATGATGCCCCGATACTCCGAAAATCTCCAGAAATCAGCAGCTACATACGACTGTGGTATACGGCTTTAACATAGAGAATACAAGACGGCTTCCCTCCGTGACGTCACAGCTGGAATTGACGGGAGAGCGATTTTCACCTTTCAAACGGCAATATCTCGCCAACCAGACTGCACAAAATTATGAAAAAAATATCATTATTTTCAGAATCGAAAGGACTATTTTTTTATATTTTTGACCTCAGAGCGTTTGGGTTGACCTTTAAGGTGCAGGAATGGTTATTATTGTCTCGCATGCTATTTAGCAGATCTGCTACTTCGCAAATAATTTCTAAAATCATTGATATTTATAAAGGGGTGTGCTACTTTGAAAGATAATTTCTAGGATTACTGCTAGTTAGCACTTTGACTTGCCTGTTCCCAAAGGACATATATTGTATAATTAGCACAAATGCTAAATATTGAATATTTCTTTCTAAATTGCAGCCAGAAGAAATATTCAATATTTATGATAACTAGCAAACGCAAATTGTCGGACTGCCTCTCGCCAAAGGAAATATATTGTATAATTAGCACAAATGCTAAATATTGAATATTTCTTCTAAATTGCAGCCATGACAAATATTGAATATGTCTTCTAAATCGCAGCTCCAAATTGTCCGATTGCCTCTCCTTAAAGAAAATATACTGTATAATCAGCACAAATGCTACGTATTTTCAATCTTGCCTGGACTGGTGAATAAGGAGGTTTAAGGCAGTCCTACACCTCATTTGCTGGTCTGTGCAATTCCTCTGACAATAACAGGGATTATTCTATCGTTCTTCCTGGTTAAACAACGCGCATGCGCTGTTATGTAAGGATTTTTAAGACAGTCGCAAGTACATTTTCATTTGTGGTCTGTGCAACTCCACTCAGACAATAACAGATTATTCTATCGTTCTTCCTGGTTAAACAACGCGCATGTGCTGGTATATAGGCTGTTTAAAACAGTCACAGGTAATGCTTGATTGGTGCCTACAGAACGGGCGATATAAAGGCAACCTCACTGATGCAGACAGCTGACATGTATTCAGACTTACTGGCACAACAAACCAATCACTCAACGATGACCGAAGGTGTTTCGGAGACAATCGGCCCCTTTCATTGTAATTTCGAAAGAAAAAACCCCGTCAAAAACAACATCTTCCTTTGGTACTTAAAAGCAGCAATCAAATTATATTCTAATTAGATATTATAAAGGTGCTAAATATTGAATATATTGTCCTTTCTCCGACACGGTGTTACAGATATTTTGATGCGAATCTTTTCTAATTATATTAGATTATAAAAGTGCTAAATATTGAATATATTGTCTTTTCTCCGAAAAGGGTCTTGTGGATATTTAACTGCAAATCTCTTCTATTTAGTATAGATTATAAAAGTGCTAAATATTGAATATATTGTCTTTCCCAGACGCCAGCTACATATTTAAGTGCGAATCTTTTCTAATTATATGATATTATAAAGGTGTTAAATATTGAATATATTGTCTTTTCCCAGACGTTAAGATAGATATTTAACTGCGAATCTCTTCTAATTAGATGATATTATAAAGGTGCTAAATATTGAATATATTGTCCTTTCTCCGACACGGTGTTACAGATATTTTGATGCGAATCTTTTCTAATTATATTAGATTATAAAAGTGCTAAATATTGAATATATTGTCTTTTCTCCGAAAAGGGTCTTGTGGATATTTAACTGCGAATCTCTTCTATTTAGTATAGATTATAAAAGTGCAAAATATTGAATATATTGTCTTTGCCAGACGCCAGCTACATATTTAAGTGCGAATCTTTTCTAATTATATGATATTATAAAGGTGCTAAATATTGAATATATTGTCTTTTCCCAGACGCCAGATAGATATTTAACTGCGAATCTCTTCTAATTTGATGATATTATCAAAGTGCTAAATATTCAATATATTGTCTGTTCTCAAACGTCACCTACATATTTAAACGCGAATATATTCTAATTAGATGATATTATAAAGGTGCTAAATATTGAATATATTGTCCTTTCTCCAACACGGTGTTACAGATATTTTGATGCGAATCTTTTCTAATCATATTAGATTATAAAAGTGCTAAATATTGAATATATTGTCTTTTCTCCGAAAAGGGTCTTGTGGATATTTAACTGCGAATCTCTTCTATTTAGTATAGATTATAAAAGTGCTAAATATTGAATATATTGTCTTTCCCAGATGCCAGCTACATATTTGAGTGCGAATCTTTTCTAATTATATGATATTATAAAGGTGCTAAATATTGAATTTATTGTCTTTCTCGGACGCCAGCTAGATATTTAACTGCGAATCTCTTCTAATTAGATGATATTATCAAAGTGCTAAATATTCAAGATATTGTCTGTTCTCAGATGTCAGCTACATATTTATGTGCGAATCTATTCTAATTAGACTAGATTATAAAAGTGCTAAATATTGAATATAGATGCTATTAAAGTAACCCACTTTTCTGCCTACTGCGAAGTTTAGCAAAAATATCTGCACAATATTGCCTAGTATGCTATATAGCACCATGTTAAGGCATGGGAAATTTGAAAAGTATCTAAAAAAAGCCAATCCTGCACCTAACTCCGGTGTTAAGAGGTACATCGCCATCATTTAATGGGCGGCCTACTTTATCATATGTTATCTATAATAAGGGTCGCGTTGATCCTCAGTCTGTCGCAGATGAACTCTTGAAAAGTATCCACCCCTAGACTTTGAGTCCTAGCTATGTTATAATTCAAAACGAATTAACTTTTTGACATTTCCTCGAGTGGTAAAAAGTTCAAAATACTCCATATCATACACCCGCTATCTTTGACATTCACAACGGAGAGTCGCCACAGGTGTGCGGAGTAAAGCACAGGGTAAACAGTCTGTGATAAAATCCGCCAGTAGGACTGTTCATGTCCCACTAATACGGTTGACAACTTCTCAGAGAGGGTATAAATTAGGCGCCAGCAGTATATGAACCCACGGTTCATTTATTGTCTCTTTCTTCGAATTGTTTTACCTATAGATTGCTTAGTGTTGGGATGAACGACACACCAAATTGCTCGTTCTCAGAACCCTTATTTGATTTCCTATTATCAGCTAATAGTATATTGACAAGATTGCACGATCCAATGTCAAGAGACCATCATAATCTCCATAGGGGGCGATTTTCAAGAGTTTTCCATGACAGAAACATCCTGTCCTGTCGTTGATCTGACTGAAACAGTTCACTAATTCTCTGTTTCAAAAACTTTATTAAGGTTTATTAAAGTTTGTATTTCATACTGTGTTAGTTAATCAGATTGACAATTCCTTCGAATAGATTCTATCATGCTCCGTATTCCAATCATCTAAAGTGGCAGCATACCACTATTTCCTGATTGGGATTCCAGTTTATTGGGATATATTAGATTGATTTTTTAATCCAGAGTCGATCCATTTTTTTCCAATATAATAAATATTTACGATCACTCCAAAAGATTGAGATATAAATCCAATCATTTAGGAAATTGCCAACATGTAGTTATGAGAAAACAACAGCAAAATCTGAAACTATTTGTGTACAATGCTTGATACAATATGAAGAAAATCTTGTCTAAGTCACCAGCAAGCCATCATCTCATATCGACCCTATTCAGAAACGTACTGATTGGCTGGATTCATTTTCTGTACAAGCCAATGAAAATACAGAATTCCGTTTTGAAGATTGAATCAAACAATCAAGTTTTAGAACCTGAAAACATGCTCTGGTATTTCTCAACAAATTCCACTGGTAAAAGCAACCGGATTCGGATGGTTCGTGGTCCACTACACACATTTTGTAGCTACAGGTCGCTTCATACCGGTGTAAGAGAAACGGTGGTCCCCAGATATGAATGTCCGCTTACTATGATTTAACCTAGCCCGGACACTGACATCTGAAAAGGGTCACTTGGATATCAGAGCCCGCCCTATGTAAAACATAGGATACCGAACCGTGGTCTCTGCGGACCATTGTTTCTTTCTCACCGGGCTAAACACGACACCAGATCCTTAGATTTAATGATATCGGACTAAAGTGGATGGTCCACACTACGTTCAGTGGACAGTTTGTCCAGATGGTCAATTAGCCACACGCTGATTGATTGCACAGTCGCGAAGTTGTTAACCATGACCGCTTCTGTATCACTCGTGCAAAACGAGGGCATTTAACATATTTTTGGGCTCAGTCAGCTACAGCTGGCAAAGCCCTAAGGAATTGATATTCTCATTCTTCTCACCCTGTCCTTCTCCTTCTCCTTCTACTTCTCACCCTGTCCTTCTCCTTCTCCTTCTCCTTCTCCTTCTCACCCTGTCCTTCTCCTTCTCCTTCTCCTTCTCCTTCTCACCCTGTCCTTCTCCTTCTCCTTCTCCTTCTCCTTCGCACCCTGTCCTTCTCCTTCTCCTTCTCCTTCTCGTTCTCACCCTGTCCTTCTCCTTCTCCTTCTCCTTCTCCTTCCAATTTTCGTTGTCACCAAATTGAGTTTTCCTCAAATTTCACCACGATAACAGTTGAGTCACGTAGATGACAAAATTCCGATCAGTAATCAAAGGTCAAGGTAACTAACAATCCGGATTTATCGAAAATCGATGTTTTTGCGAGTCGATACACGGGCAAAACAAATTTGAGGTCAAAGGTCATTGTCGTTCCGAACCAGAACTCAGAAATTCAAAATATGTTTTTGTGTGGATACATCGATGGGTAGAGAGTGGCACTTGTTTCAGAATCCCTTCTTTCAGGATAATGATTCAAATGATGGATGATAAGAGTTTTGGTGAAAAAATGGTTTGATGAATAAAAGATAGTTTAGGCATTTTTCTTTTATTTATATGGCTTGAATCTGAAATCCCCTGACAGAATTTGAAACTAAAAATGTTGAATGATTTCTTTTTATTTGGAAGATTTTTCAAACGAGTCTGAACTTCATTTTTTTTTTACAAATTATCAGGAATTATCTCTTCAAAACAGTACCATTTTATTCGATTCCATGAACGGTGTGAGTGCAAGGAAAAGAAACGGCCGTAATCGAGAGCGGCCATAATTAAGCCCAGCTGAGACCGTTGTTTGTGGAGGGGCCCTCGGTGGCCGAGTGGTCTAAGGCGCTTCGCTGGTGACCGCTAGCCTCACACCGCTGAACCGGCACGGGTTCGAGCCCAGCTGCTCCATGTGTGAAAGTTTGTCAGTTACTTGCCGAAAGGGCGGTGGTTCTCTCCGGGCACTCCGGCTTCCTCCACCAACCAAACTGACTGTCACCATATGAGTGAAACAAACTTGAGTGTGACATTAAGCCAAATTCCCTCCCTCCCGTTGTTTGTGGACACTAAATTATCCGAAAACATAATTCGCAGGGACTCGGGGAGAAGCCCATTGAAATGGGGTCGGGGGAGGGTGAGAATGGGATGGAGTGACTGATTATATGGTGTTCTCATACATTATCCTATCGTGAACATGAGAAGAAAAAATGTTTTTTGAAGGATATGGTATGGAAACACTACCGATCTCCACCCTCAATATTAGGTCCCTACGTTGATAATATCGGGTTGATGTATTTTTTACACACGCACACACACACACACTGCTTCATAGTGTTCAACAGGCCTAATCAGATTAAATATCAACCAGACGGACTAGTGTCAACGTCTACCCTCTCGACCTAATTCAACTTATCAGTGTTTGTGATACACGTATACGTCACGGACAGTTCCCCTAATACTATCGTTAGACCTAATGACCTAATGAACAAAATCTTGTTCATATTTGTATTATATATAGGCCAAACACACCAGGGACCTTCTCAAAAGATTTAATTCGCTGCAAAGAACCCTTTCACATACTATTTGTATTAAGGCCCTAGATCAAAGTTGCACAGTCTGGTTCGTTTTATAGGACGAAACACTTATTCAGGTGAAAATTGTTCTCATATCTGAAGAAAGTTTTGAAAGCGTAACCTTGAAGTTTTACACCCTATACTCATGTAGGCTCTCTTTGTGTTATGACGATGCAATTTCGGTTCATTGAATTAGTTAATATTTACACAGATCTATTTCTCGAGGTTATCTTTCATTTCGCCCTCGTCATTCTCGGTACATCCCAACAAGTTGCATAGAAATCCAAATATAACTACATTACATGGCATATGGACAACAAAAGCGAAATTCAATTTAAATTATTTCATCATCCAATCTATCACAATCACCAACCGTTGGCTTATTGTTCCTGTTATTCCATATAAAATTTAATATACTGACAAATCTCATAATAATGACAAATCTCTAGAATTTGTCTTTGTACAGCTAAAAGTATATCTTATAGCTATGGTAATGTATCTATTCGTTGAAAGCGCATTTCTTCAGGATTCCGAATATATAAATGTGTTTACTGTAAATCCGTAGGTTGTGAAGACATTCGAATTTACAAAAAAAATGAGCCTTCTTTTTAAAATGGCTATTTTGAAAAAAAGTATTTAACTTATCGTAACTTACATCATCATTTCCTGTAGAAAACAACTCCAAGAGGAAATCTGTGTCTCAGTTTTGTCAATTTTGATTTAGTTCTTATTCCATTGACATTTAATTCAACTTTAAAGTTCAAAAATGTGAATTGCTCGATTTTGAAATGGAAAATTCCATTAAATGGCAATAGAATGACAACTAGACCAAAATTGATAAAACTGAGACACAAATTTCCTGTTGGAGTTGTCTTCTACAGGAAGTGATGAAGTAAGTTAAGATTAGTTGAATACTTTTTTTAAAAACGAAATATCTTCACAACCTACAGGTTTACAGTGAACAAATTTATATATTCAGAATCCGTAAGTAATATGCTTTCAACAAATATATACATTACCATAACTATGAGGCATATCTTTAGCTGTACAAAGACAAGTTCTAGAGAGTGTATAAAAGTGTGTGCTCAGTACCTTTAATCACAAATAAAAACCATGTTAATTGTAAGGTCATCAGCCTGAATAATGTAAGTAAATGTCATTGGCAGAGCTGTGTTATGCACAATACAAAGTTCATGAGACGAGGGCGAGAGAATCTCTAGATACCTTGTACCCATTATTTTTATACCTCATAATGTTAAAGTTGTTGACATGAAATGCTGAATATCAATGTGATATCTATATTCTGATCACGCCAAGTTGTAAGCATGAAATTGAGTTTCTGTGAAGTCCGGCAATCAACAGACAACATACAATATCATGATTGAACGTTAATTCGTGGAAGATTCTTTGCCCTTAATTATAGTTATAGAGCCTTGGAATATGAGGGCATTATGAATTAACCCATGTGATTTTATCAGCATAAATTACCAGTCGCCTTCTGCTTTAACGAAATTATCTAAAGTTCATGGTTATCCACTAGACAAGCAAGTCATAATTTATATCGCCAGTTTTATTCATCTGACCTATCTTCTTTTAGTACTAAAATTAAAGGCCCTAGAATATGGAATAAACTGCCTTCCCAATTATAATCATGTACCTTCATTTTCGTATTTAAATTACGTATGAAATCTTACCTTTTAAAAGGAACATAGCTCTCTACTCCTGTTTCACCTTGATGTAAACATGAGTATTCGTTTTTTGTTGGAACTTTTGTTGTGGGTTCTTTTAATGTTTTATTCTATTTTTTTAATCTATAAACAGATCTATTTCTGATACTTCTGTGTTCCACCTTCTAGTGTCTTAACTACAACTTCACATATATATCATTTTGGGATACAACACGCCCCATGGGTTTCATCCAGCCACTTTGATATTTTGTTTTAAGACAATTTATTCAAATCAAAACGCCAAGTTGTAAAATTGAGTTTATGTGAAGTCACATGCCAGGCAATCAAAAGACAATGAACAATATCATGATTGAACGTTAATTCATGGAAGATTCTTTGCTCTTAATTAGTTATGGAGCCCTGGAATATGAGAGCATATGGAAAATCAACCCATGTGATTTTATCCGCATAAATTACCAGCCGCTTTCTACTTGTGAACTCTGATAACATAATTTCATTCAGAATATGTTTATAATGAGTCAGTAATGTACCTATCAAGTTATAATCCCCTATGAGAGAGTAATGCGTTTAGTACTAACCACGAGCCCATGATGTTCAAAGTGATCACCTAATTGTGAGGTTGTGATGAGTCCATAGTACAACCAATGCGAATGGGAGGCTTGCACAAAAGGACCAGTAGATAAACCGGAAGTGGTAGTTTTGTCAGCTAATTGGTAACGGGGACAAACTCTGATTGGATACCCCCAAATCGAGTCCGTGACCTTGTATTGCGAATTCCGAGCCACCTGCCACCGTGACATTGCTATAAATTCAGCAGTCAGTAATGCATCGAACAAAAGTTATACTATCGGTCATTATAAAGATTTCCCAATTCAAATGAAGAAGTGCATTTTCCTCGGTGTGGAAACATATTCCATTACTTAAGGTGATAATGGGTAAACAAGAGAGGATAGCGGTTTGAGGATTGCTTATTATTGACGAGTTTTCGGCATGCTGACATGACTTTGAAGAAAGTTAATAGTTTTTGGTTTACAATGCAGTGTAAATTCCACGAAACATTACGCAAACGGTCTGGGTAAGAGACCAGAACTTTATCATGATGCTCCCAGGAATTGTAATGCATAAGTTCACAAGCTATAAAGTAAATCTACAAGCAAAAAACTTCTTCCGGATATTTTTTTATGGAATTATATACATGTATGCACTAGGATTTAACACACCATATCCATTAACAATTTCCTGTTCCAACAGTACATCATGCGTATCTGTTTTATTTTTTTTGTTACAAATACATTGGGGATAGTAACTCATCTGGCCTATGGACTGATTTCCACGTTGCGTATGTTCAACTGACTGTTATCAAATTCATCCGTGCATGCGTTTTGAATGGGTGCTCATCCAATAACATCAGATGAGTTGGCCCCTAGCACCACCCCCTAGCACTTAAGCCGGTGCCAGGGGCCGTGTGGATACTTCATTGTCTTCATATGAACATCTGCAATAAAAGCGTGGGTGAGATACTTAGGTTACATCCGAGAATCAACCGAATTCTCGGGTTTTAATGTTAGGTGTCAACGAATGCTTTTCTGTAGAGTCATATGGTTGCTTTTTAGTCGCCATTCGTCGTCAATTTTTCTCACATCTTGCCTATCGCTCCAATTTTGGATATAATAATTGAAAACTGAGATGGGTTGGGGGACCAACCTGATTAATCTGAAGTGATTATGTGAAGAGACGATATATTACGACCCACAGAGTGCCGTGTTGCATGTGATCTGTATCTACAGCGAACATAACTCGTGTTTCATCAAACTATTCACGGAAAATTTAAGAGGGCCAGTGAAGAAGTTTGACGGAAAATGTTTCTCCATCCCCATGGAGGCTTGTGTTGAAGATGCGACACTCGCGTCCATGCAGCCTTATTCCACGGCAATATCAGTCATTTAGTATTTATTAAGGAAAATATTTATGTACTATATGGAATATATCGTTCTTATTATCAATCAAACAGTTTACTACGTAATATCGAGTATGAACGGGTAACAAAATTGATATACGACTGTCGGAACAGTATTTACAACTAAAAAAATGAGACGCGAACTACTACACTACACGAACTCTTGCCGCCTCGCTGACAGAACGGATCTAATTATGCCAGACCTCTGGCCATTATTTGCATCGGACTTGCTGCTATTAAACGTCCTTTAATGTAAACAGACCATCAGAAGAAAAAAAAACTACATTAAATATCTCTGTTACCATACAACTGATCAAATATTTATACTGACAGCCGCAATCGATTATATGAGCTACACATCTACATACAAAAATGCGTATTAACACCTACCTGCTTTTTATTATGCGCCATCTCTTTCTGGAAATGGTATAAATTTTCTCTTTGACTGCAGGTATTTCTTCATATATCCTGGGCCTTTGCTCTGGAAGTCCGCTTTAGCTATACTCAGACACACCGCGAGGGGAGACTGACTTTTATACAGCCTTTGCAGGTATATTGTGAGGAGACGAATTGCAAGGATCAAAATACACAGACGACAATTCACCAATCAAAAATCCCTCACTAGATGTCGAATTGCCCTGCTGGTTTGCCGCAAATAACAGCCGCATTTACTATTTGTAATAAGACGAGAATTACACGCCCTATATCAACGTTGCAAAGTATGATTCACATTTAGGACACAGCTCATATTGAGTTGAAAATTGCTCTCGTATTTTTTACAGCTCGCACATGTCACTTGAAGTTTTACAGGCTATCGGTTTAGTAATATTTACATCTAAATATTACATTGTGTCTATATCCCGTACTTAAATTGTCTTTCTCCCCTCGGCAATATTCGTGCATCCCGACAAGTTCTATAGAAATCCAAATATTTTCACATTACATCCTCCTATGGTCAACGGTATATTTCAGAGCGAAACCTAATCCATATTTTTGTTATTATCGAATCTATCGTAATCGCCGGTCCCTGTTTTTGATTCTTCTAAAATTTAGTACAATATCGAATCTCACATCTGACCGCTTCATTTTTGCGAGAAAAAAGCTTGTGTTTATATATTTTATGCCGGCGTAGATTTGTGCGATATTATTGTTTTCTGTGGTTATGGACTGAAGCTTCTATCCTGTACCTGGCTAATTTCAGTAAACTCAGATATAAAATCACGGAATATTAATCTAACTTCAGCCCTATATAAATCTCGTGCGAATTTGAAACTGCATATCTCGTGCGAATTAGAAACTGCATGTGTTAGCCAACCAGGTAGCTAGCTTGGTTAACAATTCCAATATCACGCCCACAGTAATTACACGCACTAGAACTTGGGCCAATACAGTGAACAGTGATTATAGGGAAGCATTATCCAAATATGGCCTCATTTGCAGGCAGTGTGCGTGAACATCAAAGGGTTTATTCTCGCCGAAAAATCTGGCTTTGTTAGGCGGCAGAAAATATCAAAAGACTGTGCCTTCCGTAGGTGCATGTATTTATATCCGTGAATTAAACGTCAACCATTGTCGAAGGGAAAAGGCGGAGGTTGTCGTGATTGCCTTATTATGGGATCTCGTAGAATATCGGCGAATATTTCGCACGAAGTTTTCATGGCGTTACGTTTAGATGATAGACTTACCACCTTGGCTTCCCTAGATTGGTATCTGGTCAGATGTGACCGCTTTAATCACAAATAAAGTCCATATTAATGGTAAAGTCATCACCATGAATAACGTAAATAGATGGTATTTACTCTAATTTGACGACAAAGGTGTGTTATGCAAAATACGAAGTTCATGAGACCAGGACGAGAGAAGCTCTATTTAATGTGTTCCCATTGTTTCTGTACCGCATAACATTGTATTTATCGGCGTAAACTGATGAATATAAACGCGATATATATATTCCGAACACGCCAAGTTATAAGCATGAAATTGAAATTCTTTGAAGTCACACGCAAGGCAATCAAAGGACAATTGGCAGGATTAAGGTTAATCGAATGTTCTTTGCTCCTAATTATTTAAAGCAGCCTTGGAATATGAGGGCAATTTGAAGTAATCCAGGTGATCGGATAATCATAAATTATGGCACCTGGTGCTAAAGTCTCATATGCCCTCTATTCTTGTCCGTTCGAACCTCGCTTGTCAGTACGCTTGCATCGTTTTCCATCTCCCTTTCCGACATGATTATGTCAAAGCGATCACTTTTGGTTTTTGTGATGTGTTTAGAAATATTAAGTCAGTATATTTGTCTGTTGGGTCATATGACGTCTTGTCAGTACGCCGGCATTCTGTTCCTCCACCCTTTAAATGTTGCGTTTAATCGAAAGACTTTTATCGTAGAACAGTTAACATCAATTCCAAATATGCATAAAATGTACTTATAAAAGAAAAACGTTGTGGTTTTCTGCAAGAGAGAAGCGATCAACACTTTTGTACAGTTTTTCACTAAACAAAATTCCCATACTGGATGTCGAATTCTCCTGCTAGAAGACGATACGCTGATTTGCTGCAAAGAACCGCCGCACAAAAAATGCACTTTTTGACTGACCAAAAATCCCACACTGGTTGTCGAATTGTCCTGCTGGAAGACGATCTGCTGATTTGTTACAAAGAACCGTCGCACATACTATTCGTAATAAGACAATAATTACACGCCCTAGATCAAAGTCGCACAGCCTGGTTCGTTTTATGGGACACAGCTCATACTCAGGTGATAATTTCTCTCACATTTTGTTAGAGCTCGAAAGTGTAAACTTGAAGTTTTGCACAGTCTATTCAGCATAAACGACAATGCACTTTCGGTGCATCGGGTTAGAAAATTTTCATATCATATTCATATGTAATTATTTATAACTACATTTGAAATTTAATATATTAACGAATCTCAGATTTGGCAGCTTATCTTTTGCGAGAAACTAGCTTGACTTTATATATATCTTATGCGTGCTTAGAGTTGGGTGTAAATGCTGTCTACTGAATCTATTATGGACTCGGACATTCTTCATGTTTATTGGATGTCGGATTTGACGCTTTGTATTCTGTATCTGGTCAGATGTGAATGGTTTAATCACAAATAAAGACCATGTTAATTGTAAGGTCATCAGTACGAATAATGTAAACTGATGTCATTGACAATGCAGTGTTACACACAATACTATGGCAGGCCGCTTCAGTATTTAATTCCACATATGTTGAAAACTTTTCACATATGAACAAAAGAATTCCACAAAAAACAGTAAAAACAGTTTTCAGACATATGTTGAAAAGTTTTATACATATGTGAAGAAGATTTAGACATATGTGCAAAATTTTTACACATATGTCAAATAAAGTGTTTTTCCACATAGGTGCAAAAGTGTTGCGCATATGTTAAATAAATACCAGTAGATTTAACGGAAGGGCAATGGATTGCTCCGTGTGGTATATACAATCTCTTGTGAATGTTTCTTATCCAGCAACCATTTCAAAATGGCGCTGTCCCTTCGAGATTTGTCTTTTCCTCTCTCTGACCATGTGAGAAATGTGGAACTACAGCGTAGACACGAGAGCTTATAATAATAATAATAATAATAGTAATACATTATTGTAGATTCAAGGTCCCTACCTAACCATCGTCCCTAAAAATAAACGCACCATTACTTCAGTAGCTAAAGCAGATTGTAGCTATGTGTGGTATGCACATGTAGTACGGTGGGTCCATACATAGTTGAGTGGAAGGAGGGGGGGGGGGGGTGAGCATTTACAAAATCTGAAATAACAAAGCAATGATCTCACATACAGGATCGAAATACTGTAGTGTAGGATTAATCAGGGCACAGATAAACAAACATACGGGCTCGTCTCTTAGCCATTTTAACGACAACCTGACTGAATTCACCATTTCTCCAGATAATCCCGCATATCGTTCCCGCCGAAAGGAAATAACAAACTACAGTTTTGTGGTTGTGTCGTGTGGTACAAACCGAGAATATCGGGGGACAGTCGATGCCTTTTGCAAAAGTGGCACTATTTCACATATGTGGAAATGTTTGCACATATGTAAAATAAATTAACTACTCCACATAATTTGAAAAGTTTTATACATCTGTTGAAAAGTTTTATACATATGTGCAAAAGATTTCCCCGAATGTTGAAAAAACAAAGTGGAAAAGTTTTGTACATATGTGGAAAAGTTTTGCACTAATGTTAAATATATACTATTCTAACATGCTCCACCTTATAGCCGTGCGCTGATTGGTCCACACCTCAAAACATACGGAGATTATCACACGATAATCTTCATTTGTTTGTTGTGATCTGTTTCATTCACGTGCCGAACTGGTGACGTCTCATTCTTGTGACGCAGTGCTACAAAGCTGAGCAACGATTGGTTCATTCACTGCGCAGTGGGCGGAGTTCACACAACTGCAGCTCGTGAACGGACAGCACGCGCGAGCATGGCCTGCAACAAAAGGAACAGCTATAATTGCACGCATTAGCTGTCTCTGTATAAGTTAGGTGATATTCATTTCAATTGATTATCCACTGGCTAAGACAAAGCTGCAAAGGCAAAGGCAAAATTTTATTATGCTATATACAACCTCACTATTTTGTGTCCAGGATCTGGACTTGAATGTTGCAATATATCGCACAGTGGTACCAAACACGTATTATCAAGATGTCTCACTCTATATACTTGTGAACAACATATAATGGTACATGCAGGCCTGTGAGACGGTAAGAAACCTCGATTTCCCCTTACAAGGTAAAAGCACAGGTAGGGGACAGCCAAGTTTATTTGACAGATTTTTTTTTTCATTTTGGATTATACTTAATCATTATTGTCCCATGATAGGAGGTGAATACGTACAGGTATCGGGTACATGAAGGCATAGCTCATTGAACGCTATCTCCCGGAGAGCAGAATCCGCTCTGATGAATTCGTATTCACGTTCCAAACTTGACATCCTGACATGAATTTGAAGAAAGTTAATTATCTCGGTTTACAATGCAGTGTAAGTACCGACCATATCAACGATATTGACATTGGAATAATTTGATTTAGGCCTATTAATGAGTGAATCGGTACGAGAAGTAATCCCTGTGGCTCAAAGTATGATGGCCGAGAAGGGCCAGCGTTTTCTCGTCTAGTGTCTATAACACAAAAATTAACAGGACGATGCGCTGGGCGAGGAAACGATGGATACATCAAGCGATGGGCGCAGATATGGTGCAATGGGCGAGTATATATGATGCGATGGAGGCCGGAACTACCACAATAACACAGATATGAAAAAGACGATGCGATAGGCGATGATGCGATGTAATTCACAGTGCAATTGGCAAGAATGCGATGCGATAGACCATGCGAAAGAGTGTACGAAGCGAACGGCAGGAGGTGATGAATTATACGAGACACTCGGCACGATTAAAACAATTATACTAATGAAATCGCATGATTATAGTTGAATTTCGGTAGACACGCGGCCCACGGGAATAATTTATGCGAAGCACGCCGTACGATACGTGCGGTGAATGATCACGACCCGATAATTATGTGCGGCCCAATTCGATGAATAGAACGCGGAACGATGCGAATAATTATGCGACTGGTGCGGCACGATGCGATGAATCTTACGAGGCCTGCGGTGTGACGCGAAATATTATGTGACTGACGCGGGGCGATGCGATAATTTATGCGCGGTGCTATGTGATTAACAATGCAAGGGGAGCGACACGATGGGATGAGCAAGGATGCGATGGAAAATCAGAAAAGATTGTTTCCCTTCTCGGCCATCATACAACACAGCAACACAAATACTGAACGATGAAAATGGCGACAGTAACCTCGTTCTGATTTCGTCCATCGCATATTTTTTGCACCGTGCCACATAAAATTCATCGTGTCGTGGCTCGTGCTTCGTATAATTCAGCGTAATTTAGTGCCTTTTGATTTCGGTCATTTCGGTCAACGTGTATCAAAACATGCCGACTTAAGCCCGTCCAGAAAATTTTGCAAAAAAGTACACCCAACTAATGATCATGGTGTATTCTTATTACTGATCATATTCACTAGCGGAAATAATAAAACATAATATAAATAATAAAAAAAATAATTCATAACCACAGTTTACTACATGGTTTTATGGAGTTCCGCACAATAGAAGTACAAGTGGTTATACCCCACCCTCTCTGTGCCGAGTTCCGATGTTGCTATATTGGGACAGGCACGGGTAGTGCAAAGTCGAAGAAAATAATTTTTTTTTATTTGAGTACGAAATGAAATTGATTCGGCCATGGTATTCCCGTTCACGTGTGTCACTAGCGGGACGAGCAGATCTTTTTTATGCATACAAAATCTAATATGCAAAAAATCCGTTTTGGTATGTATTCGTTCATTTCTGAAACAGTAATTTCCGGTGAAGTGCTGCAACGACTTCTACCCATCTATTACCGTACTACCGTCAGTTGAAATGTTCAATACAAGCCAGCAGTCATTTAACACGGGTATTCGTTTCACAAACCATGAAACTGTCTTGTTTTAGGCAAAATGGAAGATATAAAATCAGCTTAGGATGGAATTAGTGACACAATACGTTTAGTATCTGCGAGATTCCAAAATAACAGCGGAAGTAAGACACCTTCACAACTGAACGAGTGCCTTGTGAATCTGCATCCCATTCCTTCACGGCTTAAACCATGGAGACTCCATGCTTAAACCAATAACAGTCCAATCCCCGAAGACATCCATACAGAAGCTTAAGGATGACCAAATATGCTGTATTCCCAGCTAACACAACCATCAACTCATCTACTCCGCCAAGCACACAGTACATAGCTCCACGGGTCAAAGGAATGATTCAAATACTATTCGATTGTAAATGTATTTACTTAAAAATAACGCGTTCCAAATTTTTATTCATTTCTGGGTATTCAGGTTTGAAGCGTCATTGGCAGACTGGCTGAACAGGACTTCCACAACAAGGTGTCCATTGTTAAAATTTTGTGCCTCTCATGATCAAATAGAATAGTGGAATGTGTTCATACACTCAATGTTAATCGGATGCTGATATAAATCTCTATTTTTCATCTATTCACCATTATTTCATTTTGTCGACATGGAAACCTTGAACATTGACGTAATTTAGACTACCTAACCAAATCTTCTGAGAAGCTTAAAATATTTAACAATAAAATCTTGTCACAAGATGAAAAACACGCCAATCAGCGGTTTTCAATGAAATTTCCCGCGTTGCTTTGAAAAAAATTCGCCGATAATATTTGTCAACTATATCCACACAACCATGTGAAAGTTTCAATAGGCCTATTTGGGACTTTTGGGATTTCAGATGGTTCTCTACACATATCTGATCCATTTCAAGGCTCAATTATTGGAATGGGGAGGGGCAAAGTCCCTGACTTCATCTCTTTACCTATCGAGAGGCCCGTTCCCGAACCATGAATTGGACTGAAACCCCATTTGGGTATATGCCTTTTATAATGCGTGTGTAAATGGACTGTTCCCTGACAGGCTAGTTTCATGCAAGAGAGAAGCGGTCAACAGTTTTAAATGATGAAGGCAAGATAGCATGATGTTCCAAAAATATCTAATCCGTATCGCTGATCAGTATTCTTAATCCATATGATATTCTTAATAAAGTCGTCATCCAGAAAGTGATGTATCTCAGTCACGCTTTGAATGTGACAGTTAATATGAATACCATGATGACCTTGGAGTACATGGGCCCCTAGCCCCGGGTTAAGCGGAATTAGACACAAGTTAAGAAACGTAAATCCGTAGATCTTGCACGCTATGCTCGTATTTTGCGTGGAGGCGCTTGGTGGTTTACCCCTGTTTTATAAGTTTCTTCAATAATGTTTTGTGATGTTGATTAAAATCGTCACATTTAACACAGGATCTAGCAAATGATACTACGTATGATGCAGGTCCAGAAAGTTTAAGTTTAAAGTATAAATCTGATGGTCAGAAATTTTATGCAAATGAGATTTGATTTCACCAAATGAACTCAAGATAATGAGGTAATTTATGCTGGAATATTCACAGAACTATCAGCCGAATTTCTCCAAAAGAATTATGCAGACATTTTTTTTTATTTTGGAAAACAATTCTAATTATTTTTGGGAATACGGTTATCATTGCAACGGGATAATAAGGGATTTATTTAAAAAATTCTCGGGTTTAGGAAATTTGTACCACAGAATATGTAGAAACAAAGATCTATGCTATTCATATTCAATGAAAATCACTTCAACTGTTTGAGTTCCTTGGTTACCTTGGCTACCTTGGTTCCTTAATAAGCTTGGTTACCGGTTGCTATGGTAATGTTATTTATAATCAATTGACGACTGATAACCAATTGACAAAAGTGATGTCCAATATCCCATAAACACATTGTTAATGCAATGCCAAAGAATCAGAATTTTAAATATTTCAGAAAAGAAAAGTATGTCATTATTTGTCTATTATTTCAGTTTCATACCAATTTTGTACCAGACCCCAATATCTTTGATGTCCAATATCTCGGCAACCAGTGCAAATATTTTCATGTAATAAATGTTAAAATTTCCAGAACAAAATATGGAAACAAGATATCTCGCTACCAGAAGTTTCAATTTTCTATGTAATATCGAGGTTGATCAGGTCGCTCAACATGAGACCCAATGAAGAATAGTGTTTCAATCCAACTGAAATTCATGATATTCCACAAATTCTCTCTGTCATGGGAAATAATTTATTTAAAAAAGATTTTTTTGTGGAAATGCTTTGTTTTGAAGTAGTACTTTAATTTAAGGCTGTTATTTGGCGGACTTTACCGTCAACTTGTTTGCCTGTGAAAGGTAACGCTACCCTTAAAGAATATTGGCCATTAAGGTCGTCAACTTGTTTGCCTGTGAAAGGTAACGCTACCCGTAAAGAATATTGGTCATTAAGGTGAGTTTTAACGTCGTTTTCAACCTTGTTTCAGTCATATCACGACGGTGCCGACATGTGCCAGAACACGGGAGTGATCACAGTTCATATTACTCTGGACACTGATCAGCCCAGCCAGTACAGCACCCGGTCACCCATCCAAGTATTGACTGAGCTTAAAGTTGCTTAACTTCGATGATCTGACAAGAACCGGTGTGTCCAACGCTATATGCCATATTCATCAATATGGTTTTGATTAAAACACTAAAAATAACTTTACATATGTTATATGTAAATCGACTGCGCACATCTTGAGAAAACTATATTCCTTCGTAAAAAAATATCAAAAATCCAGCATACATTCTCAACCATTTTTCCGAGATAAGGCAGGCAGAAATTAGGTCATTCCACCCGACACAATCACAGCGAATATAAGAGATGGGAAAGCAAACTGGCTCAGATTTTTAAAATTTTAAAAGGTTGTTTGAATAAATTTTAGTGTTGAATTTTATATAAACATTTTTAAATATATCACAAACCATTTCTCGTACATCCAGGTATGTCCAATCATGGAGCCTGCTATAGAAGATTATTATGTTATAGACCCAGAAATATCACTGATGGTGTGAGACCTACAATACGACTGCGGAAGGCTGTTAGTAAAAGTTAATAAGTGTTCAGCCAATCAGATCGCATAGTGGGTATCAGTGGCTCTGTGGACTCAATTTTAAGATGCCACCTAATTGGCCGATGATGACTGCGAATCTTGGTTTCCACTAGTTAACAAGGCTTTCAAAATTAATCAGCTATAATTCAATGATTTTCTACATGATTTTAGGAATGACCTCTATTATTTCAAAATGGCTCGTATCCGATTTCTGACGAATAGAGAAAAAGATCGGCATGCGCTATCCCACTTTTTGTTCTTTTTTTTCTGTCCCAGGCTTCAATGCATGCTGTAATGAAAATCGGTTATATCAATGCGATTTAGATAATGCAAATTTATGCTAATATGGTCGTAAATTAGTAGACTGCCTGGTTGATTTCTGTGCTAACCACGTGTCTTGTGAGTAAGATATTTTGATTATTGACTCGGAAATTCTTCTTTGACGACTGGACAATGTTTGTCAGATCTGGCGCTTCATTCAATCAGCTTTCAAGTTAGTTACGGAAGAATAACACAACAGTGATATTGCTCCGACTGTCGGAACAATATCTACTGCCAACAAAAAAGAGATTCCCAATAAAGGAACTCCCAGATCGCCCGGCATGAATTAACTCACGAGACCTGCCACTATTTGAATCGATTCAGAGCATGCCAGTAGGCTTCATGATTCAGACATAGTTTAATGTAAACAAAGCATGAGAAATATCGGAACAAATATCTCTGTTACCCAACAACTGATCAAATATTCAGATTGAAAACCGCATTCGAATACATGAACTACACTATAATGCAAGCTCTTCTAAAATAATTTTACACGGACAAAAAAAAAGAAGAAAAAAATCTATATATTTATGCATGAAAGGTATATATGAAATGTACTCCAGAGAAAAGCAAAACAAACATAAAGCCTACCTGCTTTTTTCTATTCGCCATCTCTTTCCGGAAAGGTATTATTTCTCCTTCGACTGCAAACACTGCTATTCCTTTTTCATCCAAGAATATCCAAGTATCGTGTGACTTGGCTTTTGAAGGCCGCTTTAACTAGACTCTGATAAACCGAGAGACAGTCTGAACTTTGCACAAACTTCGCTGGTTTATCTTATAAGACGAATTGTACGAATCAATGTAAACAGATAACGATGCACCAAACAGAAGATCCCACTGAATGTCGAGATAGAAGACGGAGCTAATGTTTGCTTAATGTTATTTCATATCGAGGTAGCGACGGCTCTTCTTATTATCCGTGAAATAACGGACATAGCAAATAAAGAAGATATATGACTGTAATTTAATATCGCCCCATGAATTCCCATTGGAGTACTAACAGTTATTCCGTGACACGTGACACGTGACCTGTCAAGAATACAGCGCACATCGACCTCCGCGAGAAAAATATAGTTCGGGAACGACAAAAGGAGTGATCATGCCATATGTCATGCCAAGTATATCCTATGTCGTTGAGGAGTAGGTCCCATTCAAATTTCAATACTGTGAGAAAATCTGTCCTGTTACTGCTGAGGTATTGCGGTATTGTTGACCATACGACTCACCTATAAAGATAACGTATCTGACCTTACTTCCTGAGAAAATTCAAACGTGTTTGCTTATGTACTTGACCAATGAGATGAAGTATAGCCCCAAATGTACAAGTTTGCACACCTACTAGCATATGCTTTTCCTTAGCAAACTGAAAGCCCGGACCTATGTATATATATATATATATAGTAATATCAGCGACACACACACACACCCACACATATATATATATATATTAGAGCAATGTGAGGGTGTCGGCGTTTTCTCTATTTTCAAACAATTTATCTTCACGTTTGACCCTTTTCCTGAATTTCTACTATATATATATATATTTGAAAATTCGGGATTGCGAAAAACAGCATCATTTTTGAGATCTGGCGTTAGCCAGAGACTCTTCAGAATGCTGTAGGGAAACGGACAAAAGTGCAAACCGACTCACGGGATAGCCTTACGCTGCATGAAAGTAGTTCCACAGAGATGAATTTTGAGGATCTTTAGTGGCTGAAAGGCTTTTGTATGTCTACATTTAGTCACTAATAGTCACTTGGCATATATTTGATCCCTTATCTGCATTAAATATTAATCTGTTCATTGCTTTCCCACAAAATATGAGATTAATACGCTCTAAAGTATGGCAGGCTGGTATCGTCACTTTACCAAAGCTTGGACTCTGCTGAGAAAATTATACAGTTTAGCTGGTTAGGTGTATATGTGAGAGAAGCTCTACCATAGCTGTAGTGTAGGGGTTGTACAACATACTTCTGCTTTGAGAAGAGAATGTCAGGCCAAAACTAGGTCATCACGTTAGGAGAGCATTAAAACTTGAATCTGTGTCTGCGAAAGGCCAGAATTTGTTTGACCCAGGATTAAGTCTATCGTCATAGTTTAATATTTATCTTGCCTTATCTTTCTTAATCGGGTAGCAGCCAACCTGGCCATCATTGTCTCATTATCGCCTTTGCACCAGGCCACTGTTTGCTTTTCTCACAAGAGCAAGCTGTAACATATCTTATAATCTTTTCCTATCTTGTACTCCATCAGTCAACCTGTGGGATATCCAGAAAGTGTAATACATGTCTTGTCTTATCCTAACTTGTGACATAACCATCATCAACCTTGATGTTCAGCCCTTCTCACTCATAACACTAACTCAATCGGTCTTATTTACCTTTAGGTACATGTATGTTCTGTACAAACTGACCTTAATCCCC
Organism: Hanleya hanleyi; assembly: GCA_036873755.1. Lineage (NCBI taxonomy): Eukaryota > Metazoa > Mollusca > Polyplacophora > Lepidopleurida > Hanleyidae > Hanleya > Hanleya hanleyi. The sequence continues at coordinate 29,200 of JAVTVY010000032.1, forward strand.
TGTGGGTATGGTAAGGTGTCACCTTTATATTAACAAAGTACCATTATTGATAAGTCAAATGTGATATTCGGGTAATCCACTTCTGTTTTGGCGAATGCTGTGATAGTATGAGTGGTCATTTTCTTGTCACTGGCTAAACATACGTTACGGCCAAGTATCGTCCATCGCTGAAGGAAAATACAACCCAAACTACCAATATACTTTGATTTTGTTCGTTCTGTTTGAAGTTGTGTTACGTTTAACTTATGTAAATACTGCCTTGTAAATGTAGAATCCTGTGCAAGAAACTCTGACACATGCGTGATGCGCACGGGCATCGCGGCTCGTGCCTCTTCAGCCGACCAAAATTTGTTATGGTTCGACGTACAACCTATTATATACTGCTCCACATGTATAGGTAAAAAAATATAGGTTTCCCCTCAAAATATTTACCCCTGCAAAGTTTGTACCAAATATCACCTTCTCGATGGTGCAAATTAACATAGTTTATGATTTTGCAAAATTATAGCAAAATTCAAGTTTAACAGTACAGCAAATCCCTTCTCCAAGTTAAACTAATCGGAGAATGCATTGGCCGACTATTGGTTCACTCACTTACTGATAGAACATTTATTTACCCCTAATCAGAAAGATAGTTTACCTGGAAAGTCTTATGTAATTATATTTGCGAAAAATAATGTCAAAATGATTTCAGCAGCCACGATTTTACATTGCCCTATACAGACTCACGTGGCTATGAGGTAAAGAGCTTATTATTAGGATATAACAGTTCTTCAATGGAAATTATCTTTTTATACCTGCGGTAACTTATGCCCAAATAAACATCCCTTTGAAAATATATATACAAGTCGGCATACATTCATTGTTGAGCCGCCGTTACCCACACATAATTGCAATAAATATATATCCTCAAACATCATGCCTCTGTGATGTCTGTCAGGGGCCCCCATTTCTTGATAAACTGTTTCATGTTCTTATTTTGTGTAGCAATCAATTTTTCAGTTTTTCTTGTTTTTAAAATAAATGCTTTAGTTACTTCCCAACACGGCCGCCTTCATACCCTTCTACAATTGTATATACTGTTTTTTATCAATAGGATTAGATGACTTAAAAGAGGTGTAGGGTGTTCTGCACAACCAAATAGAACATCCGATATCTTGAGCTTATCACGTATAAGATTTTGCCTTTTTGCCCAAGTAGTAAAATCTTCCCAGACAGGCTTAACATGAATACATTTTCAAAGCATATGAATGATTGTCTCCCTTTCATTTTCACAGAAAGTACAGTCTGCCGAAGGCACTTTCCCCCATTTCTCCAATGCTACGTTTGTGACTAAAATCCTATGAATAATTTGATATTGAAAATATCGCATATGCGTTGCCGTGGAAGTAGACCACACCATTTGGTATATTTTTCGCCAGTCACATCTTACTATTTCTCCTTCTGTTTGTAAGTCATTTTGCCACCTCACCTGGGTATGTACGGGGGTCACTTTAACTTCATCTAGTAGCAGATTATAAATAAATTTTGAACATTTTTGATAAATTAATTTATTTTTAGTCTGGGAGTTAGAAATTATTCTCAGTTTTCCCAGCTGTTTATTTAATGAATTAGTTTCCAGATGTAACTTTATATTGGAGATGACGGCAAAATATAAAAGAAAATTGTATGTTTGCAAATTATATTTTGCTTTAAATGTATTAAAAGAGAGGAATTTGTTATCTTCATCAATTATGTCGTTGATATATTTTACTCCCTCGGATTGCCATTTAGTAATTTCTTCCCAGTTTGTCCGGCGAGCAAAATCAAACAGTAAAAGATTGGAAACATGCCTATTTTTAAATTCTTCTTTAATGCAGACGCGCCATGCAATAAGTAAGTCTTTCCAAAACGGATTGCTAATTCCATTAATAAATTCTAGAAGACCAGTGGGGCTTAGATCCCAGGCATCTGTGCCGATGGGTTTTAAAATAACATTAAGTAACTCTTTATAGAAGCCTGTGAACTCAAAAGAACGTTTTATCCACTTTATTTTTAAATATGCTGCAAATGATGGAATGTGTGGAAGCTCCAAACCGCCATCGCCTTTTTTACAAATAATTGTTTTTCTTTTTATTTTATCGGGGCCCCCGCCCCAGATGAAGTGGCAGAAAACCTTTTCTATTTCTACAAAGAAATCATTAGATGGATTTGGTAGGACACTGAGTAAGTGGATCATAATTGGAAGTACCAGCGTTTTAATTATTGTTACCTTACCAATGGGTGTAAGACTGCGTCTAAACCAACTTCCTAATAGTCGTTTGACATTCTGTATTTTTTCAGTATAATTCAAGCTTAACATTTCTTCGAGATTTGTGGAGAATCGAATGCCCAGAAGTTTGAATCCACCAGGGTCCCAATTTATTCGAAAGTGGGGACATATCTTAACTTGACTGCCTTTCATACTTCCAATCCAAATTAATTGCGATTTTGCCATGTTAATTTTCAAACCCGAACATCTAGCAAATTCGTTGAATATTCCTAAAGCTCTGGCCAAAGATTCCGTTGATCCGTCCATTAATAGTGTTGTATCGTCCGCGTACTCCAAAATTTTTAGTTCAGAATCTTTAATTCGAATTCCTTTTATATCTTTATCATTTTTTATCTTGATGGCTAATACTTCGGCGGCCAAAATGAAAAGATATGGTGACAAGGGGTCGCCCTGTCTACAGCCACGTTCAATGTCGAAGAAATCTGAAAGATGTCCATTATTTGAGACACAGCTTTTTGGGTTGGTTTGAAAAATTTGGACCCATCTTATGAGAGTTGTACCGAAATTAAAGGATTTAAGTGTCTCTATTATAAAATTCCAATCTAAGCTGTCAAAGGCTTTTTCAAAGTCGATAAGAAATATTAATCCTGGAATATTATTTTCTTGTGTGAAAGACATTATATCATAAATAAGTCTAGTTATTTCACCTATGAATCTTCCTTTCATGAAGCCTTTTTGCGTTTCACTAATTATTGAATCAAGTACTTTTCGAAGTCGATTTGCGATGGCAAGAGAACAGATCTTAAAATCGACATTTAGAAGAGTTATGGGTCTCCAGTTGCTGATGGAGGTTCTATTTTTTCCATCCTTCGGTATACATGTAATAATTCCTTGCTGTTGAAATCTAGAAAGAGCCCCGTTATCAAAAGCATAATTTAGTGATCTGAGAAGAAATGGACCTATGACATTCCAGAATTTACTATAAAATTCAGATGTAAATCCGTCAGAGCCGGGGGATTTTCCGCCTTTCATATGATCAGCAGCTTCTTTACATTCGCTCATAGTTAAGAGTCCTTCACAAGATAGTTTTTCCTCATCTGAGAGACTGACGTTATGTTGCGTGAAGTCCTGACTTAAATCAGTTTCTAAATTATTATTTTTTGAGTAGAGTTTTGAGTAGAAATTTTTAGCTTCCAGCAAAATATTTGGTGTATCAGTTATATGTGTTCCGTCATTTGTTTGTAGCTCCGATATAGTTTTGATGGTTTGATTTCTTTTTTCC
>JAVTVY010000033.1:0-33643 GCA_036873755.1 Hanleya hanleyi
TTGTAATATTCGTCCGTATTGGATAAATGGGTGAAAATAGTCCGAGGACATGGATGTTTGAAAGAAGAAGAATAATAACTCTTTCTATTCAATCCCATAACCAGAAATTTAAGTTCAAGAAAATGCTGAATAATTGATGGTTTCCTACAAGAGAGAAACTGTCAGCACTTTTCAATGATGTCAACAAGACTTGATGATGTTCTATACATAAAATCCTTATCACTGATCTACTTAGTTCCATCAAATCTTATGTTTCTTCTGTGTTTCTAGACCCGATGTAGCTCTAATGATTTGGAGTGGATGTATATGGCAAGCCATAGTGCTTTTTATTCCGAATTTCCGATATTCAGTGACAATTTCCGATATCGGAAATAGAATTTCCCATATCGGGAAATCAATTTTCGATATCGGAAATAGAATTTCTCATATCGGAAATTGTCACCCAATTTCTGATACCGGAAATGAGAGCTCTGGAACTTTATGAAAACTGTTCCCCAAAATTTCAGATATCGGAAATTCAGTGACAATTTCCGATATCGGGAATTTCCGATATCGGAAATTGCAATTCTTGATATCGGAAATTCAATTTAAATTTGAAGGACATGAATTTCCGGTATCGGAAATTTCAATCCCGATATCGGGAATTCAATTTCCGATATCGGAAATTCTTGAATAAAAAAAAGCACTTTGGCTTGCCATAGACGTAACTCACGGTTTTCCAGGATTGTAATAACTACCGTTTTCTGAATCTTTTGTCCGTTTCGCAGCCGGACTTTTAGATTCTTCCGCATTAGATGCCTTCTGCAAAGCAAACAGTTCAATGTCACTGTCTCCATCTTCTGATGAATGCAGACATTCTTCTGATGATAAAATTTCCATTATCACGGCCAAAGTTTCGCTGTCTTTGTCCACCCGAATGTGTTTTCCACTCTCTTTACACTGCTTTGGTATAAGTCCAAAATTATGGGACTGAAATTTGTGTTTTCCTGTTCGACTATCTATAACTTTGGTTTTCGTTTCCAAACGTAGAGCTGGACGACTGTGAATGTTGTGCTGTATGACTTCCTCGGACAAATGACTCGAATATTGACAATAATAACATAAATGCGAAATTTACAAAACTTCCACTATGGCCTTGAAATTCTGCAGCAAAAGATTTCAAATCAGCCTCTTTAGGGTTCTGAAAGAAGATATACATCAATCATGTCACTGCAACAGTATAGAATTACAGGAAAATACAAGGATTCAGCTACTCAGCATTATGCGTATAAAATATATCGAATTCAATTATTATGGCCAAAAGCTTCTTAATTCTTTTCTTGCAATAACTTAAAACAAATCTGGATACCTGTCTGCATCTACCTATACATATCATCAACTAGACCATTATCGACAATTTAGTGTTGGCGCTGGCCCTGATGCATGTTAGCGATCACATTTTACTCATTTGGTGGAATATATTAATGACGGACGGGCTGTGCATCGAAGAGCCCCATGGTTGTCACGTAACCATTGCAGTGAATCTATTTTTCTTTCCTCTAACGCATATTAGCTGGTGACACTGATTTATGATATCGTTTTTGGTGCAGATTGACCCGAAATAATACATGAGCGCCACAGCCACAATTATTGGACTAAAAGAACATAAATCATTCAATAAGTTGACTTCAGACAGAATAATGACGTAGCCGTACACCGTTTTTTAGTATAAATTATCGTGTCGTAACCGTACACCGGCAAAAACGAGCGTAAGTCGTAACCGGGAAATTTTGCAATTTTCTCCGGCTTAATGTATGTCAATTATAGCTAAATAACGCAATGCGACAAGTCGTTCGAGCTACCTGGGGAATTTTATACACCCAATCATCCTATTACTGATCAAAAACGAACACAACAGACCCTTCTCTCGACTAAATATCCAAAAGTTTGCAGGCGCTCCCGCTTCGATTTTTGACATTCTTCCATCGGCTTGAAATATTCATCCGTATTGGATAAATGGGTTAAAATAGTCAGAGGACATGGATGGGTGAAGGAAGAAGAAGGCTTGCTCTTTCTATTCAATCCCTTAACCAGACATTTAAGTTCAAGAAAATGCTGAATAATTGCTCTGAGGAAATGACGTACCTCAGGGCTGACTTACCGGTCGCCATCTTGCGTGTGTCGTAGCCAAACCCACCGGGGCTCGTTCACGACAGTGTTAAAGTAGTCGGAGGTTTCTCTAACTCTTCAGCCAAACGACGGTTAATATCTGACAGATTGTCTCTCAGATATTAACCTTCGTCTGACTGAAGGGTTAGAGGAAACTTGCACTATCCATTAATTAAATCCCAATCTCAGTGAACTCAGCACGGAATATTATATCTCACATCAACGCTATATAATTCCTGTGCGAAACAAAATTTCAAAATTCGTAGTGAGTGAGTGAGTGAGTGAATATGATTTAACGTCGCTTTCAACAGTCATATCACTATGGCAAGCCGTTTTGGTATTTATTCCTTTATTTTTGATATCAAAAATTCTTTTTTTGATATCAAAAATAAATGTGCGCCGTTTTGGTATTTAATCGGATAATTGTTGATATCAAAAATACTATTTTTGATATCAACAATTCTATTTTTGATATCAAAATGCAAAACTTTTTTTGATATCAAAAATAAATGAATAAATACTTGCCATATGGCAAGCCGTTTTGGTATTTATTCCTTTATTCTTGATATCAAAAAAAGAATTTTTGATATCAAAAATAAATGTGCGCCGTTTTGGTATTTAATCGGATAATTGTTGATTCTCTCGCCTCCTGTACAGCTGACAATGCATTTTGTACAACATTTCTAACAACAGCGTTAGCCTGAGTTGGGTTACCCGAATCAGCCATTCTCCATTTTTTTTTTGGCGCCAAACGACGGGTGTCGGGACTGAGGAGTGAAATTGTATCAATCAATAAACAAGGGGAAAATTTCGATTGAATGATAGCTCTTGAATATATGAACAACCAACGACAGAATTTGTGTAATTTGCATTATGATTTTTATGAGTTATTTTGTATGGTAGCACTTTTTGAGATGAAGCCAAAGATGGGAGATAAATCTTGGTAAGGGAGAGCGCATTATTTCCGTTTTGGCAGGCCCGTAGCCAAGGGGGGGTTTCTGGGTTCGGGCGAACCCCCCCCCCCCCCTTGGAAATATTATATACTTTTCTCATATAAATGCCCTTTTCAAACACTGAAGCGAACCCCCTATTTACCCCTTTTCCCATACAGCGAACCCCATGATGTGCCCTTTTGGAGTGAAGGCGAACCACCCCTCGGTAAATCCTGGCTACGGCCCTGTTTGGTGTAAGTGGTCCTCTATTTTTGATATCAAAAATAAACGGTTTATTTTTGATATCAAAAATACTATTTTGGATATCAAAAATTCTTTTTTTGATATCAAAAATAAACGGTTTATTTTGGATATCAAAAATTCTTTTTTTGATATCAAAAATAGTATTTTTGATATCAAGAAAAGAATTTTTGATATCAAAAATACTAAACTTTTATTATCAAAAATAAATGAATAAATACCAAAACGGCTTGCCATATATCACGACGTTTGGTTCCTATATTCCTTTTCAAACCCGGAAACCTTCCCAATAAATCTGACGTACGGTACAATCCTATACTGTTTGTGGATATTAAATTCCAGATCGGCCAGAATGGGTCATTCAATGGGTCATAAATCACCATTCAATCAAGTTTTCGAACTAGTCGTTTACATGTATATGTTGCTTTATTTATCTTTGGAATTAAACTGGTATAACTTAAAAAATTGGTTCCTTAATTTGATGTAGCATCGAAATATTTGATGCAGTATCTAAATAATATGTATACGGATATAAAATATGATATCGAATTAAATTGTATGTAGACATATATAATTAATGTCAGCACGTAAAACAGCTCTGTGATTGGCTAATAATATGTGTCTACACCAAATGGCGATTTTTGTCCCCTACGGCCTACCATAGCCCTAAAGCCCACTGTATTGGGCCACCACTACCTCGAACATAAATTCGGGTCCAACAGCACACATCCCTCTGGTCACAGATTGCCAAGAAGAGTGATGTGTGGAGTCGCACCCCAATCGACGAGAGTGCAATAGTTTAACATTCATGCTCAAGCCGGCTAGCTGCGATGTTCTCTGTTGCAACATTTCATAAATAAACTGTCCAATTTGGGGGGACAGATGGTTAGGTGGGTTGATCAAAAAATAAAAAATTTCTTGATCTGTTAAATGTTTTGTGGCCCTAGTTCACTAATAGTAATACTTAACCATGGGCTCGTTAAACAGATAAGGCAGAAAACCAGTGATTGTATGAAGGACTTGAGTATTTAATGTAGAAAGATAATGACTAGGTCTAAATGAGCATGTCTACTGCAGGTTGAGGAGTTATATAAATGATAACTGCAGTGACGTACGTTATATAATATGACATTGACTAATATCTACAATCTACTACATGTGACAATGATTATGCTAATAGGTGACCAACCATGACCGAGTTAGATGATGATGGTTGCAACCTTGCAACTCTTCGGCAATTCCACCGGTCTACATGTACATGCATGTACAAATCCCAAACAATGGACCTGGTGGCTCACCCATCTCTTATCCTGGCCCAATCCCTGGAAACCAGGCTGACTGGGAATCAACTCGCTATACCATGTACATTGGTATGTTTCTCTTCATGTATCTCCACATGGTTTGTGTTATCTCAGACTGGCAATGTATTAATTCTGGTCTTTAGAGCCAAAACAGTGTTTGATGAAAAGATGCTGTGGTAGCCACGTTGTACAGAAGAAAGACTTGGCCACGACAGTCTCTCACATTACAGGACATTAACATACATCCCGGATACAGCCCTGCATTCCTGAACTGACCCATTTTCTAGGCTAAAGCTGACTAAAATAACTATCTGGGACACACAGTGACCTACTCTAAAAATAACAAACATACAGTGTAAGCTGTATTAACAGAACAGCAGTGCCAGCAATACTTAAACCCTAGTTTTTGGAATGGGGAAAGTGACCATCAAATAATGACCGGTCACAGTTTGAAGAAATGACAAGTGTTGTCGATTAACTTGTATAATATATCTCGCAGTTTTTTACCGCTGGGACAATGACAAAGGAAGTGGTATTCATCTTCCACAGTTCTTTAATATGCCATCACAACGTCTGCACCATCTTTTGTCCCCGATCTATTTTTCTGTATCTCCCTGTTTCTATCTCCAGTCTGTGGGCGCATATTCTGAGTTTTGTTAAAGATTGTCTAAAATTCAGGTTTTTTTACATATTGTAGATAGCCAGCAATCGAATAGGATTGTTTCATATATTTGTAATGAAGAAGCTTCTCGGATTCTTCTAGTTTGTTAATGTATAGTATAACTCACGACATCCTCGCTCTCTATTTGCCATGCTTCTGTACTACATAAGTTGTGCAATAAACCATTGATTGTATTCGATATATTTATCTTTTAGTTTATCTTTTACTTTTTTTGATACATGTTTGGATTTGGAATGGTGAGTTAGATGTTCGTCATTGTTGATGTGTTTTTGTTTTATTAGAGAGACATAGCTATGCCATCCAATTCCATCAGTTTTTAGTGATTTACTGCATGTGATAGCATCTTGAAGAATAGTTCGATCCAAACTATTTTCAAGGTGTATCGTATAGTTAAGTATGTTTGTGTGGATATCTGTTATAAGTGGGAAAGTAGTGTATAAAACACGGCACAGCGCGCATTTTGACGAGTGCGCAGGTGTTTCTGCGCAGATTTGTGGCGGAAGTGGGGCGGGTCGGGGGATTCCCCAGTGGGGGTTTCCCAATGACGATCACGTGATCAAGGCATGTCTAGACTTGTTCTGGGTTGTACAGTTCTGCCATACGGAGGATGGGTACTAGTATTTCGCTGGCGTCCTAGTAATAAACATAATCTATAGGTGTTGTGGCGGCTGTGGTGGGATGGTGGATGGTGGGTTTAAGATGGCGGCTGTGGTGGGATGGTGGATGGTGGGTTTAAGATGGCGGCTGTGGTGGGATGGTGGATGGTAGGTTTAAGATGGCGGCTGTGGTGGGATGATGGATGGTGGGTTTAAGATGGCGGCTGTGGTGGGATGGTGGATGGTGGGTTTAAGATGGCGGCTGTGGTGGGATGGTGGATGGTGGGTTTAAGATGGCGGCTGTGGTGGGATGGTGGATGGTGGGTTTAAGATGGCGGCTGTGGTGGGATGGTGGATGGTGGGTTTAAGATGGCGGCTGTGGTGGGATGGTGGATGGTGGGTTTAAGATGGCGGATTGTAGAAAAACGTATAAAAGGAGGCGATTTTTAGGGGTGGGGTGTATTCATTGCACTACCCTGCGGAGCACTCTGACTGACCTGACCTGACCAGCCTGCCTACCTGCCTGCCTGCCTGCCTGATTCACCTGACCAGCCTGCCTGCCTGCCAGCCAGCCTGCTTGCCTACCCGCTTGTATTAGACGAAAGCATGAGACGTGGAGAAGATTTTTCCTGGGACCCAGCAGTACCTCCGGTTGAAGTCTTGCCTGAAGACGAGCGTGTGAGGGAGACCCGCACTCTTACACCGGACTGCACCCTATTGTTGTATCCCAAACGTGTGGAGCTCATCGATGACGACAGTAGGTGTTGGTGTACGTCTGAACCAGCGCGTGTCTCTTTATCCCCGGAAGGCTGGACTACCTTGAAACGGGTGTTATTGGGTGACCTCGACGGTGATAGCATTCCCCTGTGTGACGACGTCTACATTTTCCGCGGTCCCTATTTTGCTCGACTCCTCTGTCTCAAGCAAGGTGGTTTTACTCTGGACCCTGATCTATGGACAGCCTTGGAAAAAGTAATCCCCATGGTCGATGAAGTACTATCTCTATAGGAGCCACATAACCCATCAGAATACTGCGTATCACGGACTACACCCGTAGAGCTACATCTGGTCTATAAAACACGTCCCTCTGCATCCCACACCTTCATTTCTACGGTTGCAGAGCCATGGCGGAGATCCAGCCCTATGCGACTCGAATTTTACAGCATGCCACCGCGGTGAATTCATTCACGGGTTACCGAGCAGTGGTCCGGTCCATGTTTGCAGATGGCGACGACAACGAGGGACGACGCCAGATCCTGAACGAGTTCACAGAAGCGGTCCTCCACAGAGTGCACTCGATGGACAGGCGTGCCATCACTCACCACTACTGGACTATCACAGCCATCCTTGATGCTCGGGCTATGGACCACGAGCGCTCACGCCGGAACCAGCACCGGCTGGTTGGCCTCATACTAGTCTGTGCCCTATTGACCCTGGCGCTGTGGTATTGACACTATAAATACGAGGGTCAGACACAGTGTGTGTCATTCACCGTTCGACATTTGGACCAAGCATGTCATCCGTCCTACGAGCCATCCTGCCCCTTACACCCCAGGTGGGGTTACACGTCTATGAAGATAAAGTAACCCTGGTGGAAGACCGTGGAGATATTTGCTGGTCGCCCGCTGAGACCGTATCGAATACGGTGACGCTACCTCGTGACGGCTGGACCAAATTTAAACGGGTGTTGAGCGGCGAGCTCGATGGACACCTCATCCACATAGACAATGCCATCTACGTATACCGTACCTCCCTCTTCGCCCATGTGGGACGTTACCAAGATCCTACGCGAAGCTTCACCCTAGACCCCGATCTGTGGACAGCCTTGGAGAAAGTGGTGCCTATTGTGGACCAGCTGTTTACACCGGACGAACGATCATCAGACGAGTTGGGGTGGGCTCGTGCTATTGAGGACGCGCTTGGCTTGAACCCCATGAACAACCAAGGAGAACCCGCTTAATGACGACGAGGCTATAGACTATCCGGCTGAACCTCAGAGTCAAATCCAACACAAATTTTTACCAGTATTAGAAACTTGTTTATAATAAACCATACTCTCCATATCAATCATCATTTGTCACCATGAAGCGCTGGGAGAAGGTGTTGGATAACTTATACTACAGTCCCGACAGTCCGGCGGCCTATAGTGCAGTGTCGGCTCTCTATCGAGCGGCCAAACCCCAGGGGATACAACGTGCCCAAGTCCGAGATTGGTTAAGAAAACAAGACACCTATACCTTACATCGATCTGTCCGTCGCCATTTTCTACGGAAACGGGTCATCGTGGGAGGAATAGATGCCCAGTGGCAAGCGGATTTGGTCGATATGAGCGCCTTTGCCAAACACAACGATGGGAATCTGTATATCTTGACGTGCATCGATATCCTATCCAAGTATGCGTGGGTGGTACCCATCCGGACGAAAACGGGGGCGAATCTTACAGCGGCGCCCAGTTGATGACCTCGCGACCGGGCAACCTGTATTTGTAAACCGACGAAGGCAGACGAAACTCCTCAACAGATCTGCTCCAAGCCTTCTTGGAAAGCCCATGAAGGTGTTTCTTCCATACGTACAACGAGACCAAGGGCGGTCCGGTAAAGGTTCAACAGATATTTAGTGCTGGTCAGCTTGGCAAATATTTCACCTAAGAATACAAGGCGGTACACTCGATGTTCCTCCCGAAACTGGTGGTGAGGGGTTACAATCGAGCCTATCATCGGAGCATAGAGAGAGCCCCCATTACCGTGACCCAACGCAATGAAGCCCAAGTCCGGCGTGTCTTGTACCCCAGACCATCGCAACGAACGACGAAGGAGATGTTCAAGGTCGGCGACCCTGTACGGATCAGTAAAGTCAAGGGCAAGTTCGAGAAAAGTTACTTGCCCAACTGGAGCGATGAGCACTTCCTGATTAAACGGCGCCTACTCCGACAGCGGCGAGTCTATGAACTGGAAGATCTTCAAGGGAACCGTTGCTAGGGACGTTTTACGAGCTGGAATTACAGCCTGTCGTAAAACACAGCAAGACTACTACACGGTGGAGCAGATTTGAAAACGGAACGTCGACGTGGCAAACCGTTTCATTTCGTCAAATGGCAAGGCTACCCAGTCTTTCCTAATTCCTGGGTCGCTGCCAACCAGGTGAAACGACTATATAGCCAGACACCACTACCGTCATCCTTCATTCCACGTCCGACCACAGTGCTATGGACAAACAGCAGCTGCCTCTGAACACAGCGTCTCCCAAAACGCGCAAAGCGCAAGTGGGCTTTGTGGTGATACTGCTAACCCTGCTGAATGTGTTGTACGGAGGTGTGTTTTACGACGTAGCTTATGTCAGCACGTTACTTAACCAACTGAGAACACCAGCCACCAGTGAAACCGGTCTACAGATAGCACCAGTCAACCCCGTATCGAGCCCAGTCACCACCACACCCCGTGTACAAGCCACGTCGAGCTCCACACCAAGCTCCACACCTACACCAAGTACACCCACTACGTCTGAAGACCCACCGGATTTCATCCCTCACAGTGAACCGACAACGACGACGACCACCCACGTTGTACCCACCCCCAGCACCATCTCTGAACGTGAACAGACAACGACGACCGACGTTGTACCCACCACCACTCCAGTTCACTCGTACGAACTTTACAAGAGCGGGTTACCACGACAACGGATAGACCTCAAACCATGGACCCTCGGTGGCAACATCCCTTCACCTGCGTCATCGCAGGACCGACGGGCTCCGGCAAAACGCACTTCGTCAGGAAGCTCCTTCAACACGCCGACAGCATGATCACCCCACCCATTGCCCGAGTCGTGTGGTGTTACGGAGAATGGCAGGCAGCGTACATTGTGCAGAATCTGTTCAGTAAAAACAAAAAACATCGGAACATCAGCTTAAATGCCCACTACCTGGTGGTCTTCAAAAACCCGAGAGATACCACTCAACTGCTGCACCTGGCGAGACAGATGTATCCCGGCCGCACACCGTTTGCGTTGGAAGCCTTTAAAGATGCCACAACCCCTCAGCACGGGTATATGCTCTTCGACCTCAAGCAAGCCACCCCCGAACACCTTCGACTACGGACCGGCATCTTTCCCGGAGAGGCCCACCACGTGTACATGCAAAAATAATGTAAACACACCCACAGTGGCGCCCCCAGCTGGGGTCTGTGTGTTTGATGATGGGGATAATGAAAAGAATAAATACAACAGCAGGGTTGACTTTGTCTCTGTTCTCTGAAGTAGATAAATAGAGCAGAGTTGTGGGGTCTGGCATTAGTTGTACATGATGTCTGCGCGAGTACGGAAGCACGCTCCCACGCTCCGTGTATTGAAGACGGCCCCACCCGGGTTGGTCCGAACCATTGTACGCGGTGCGGACCCTGACCTTGTACGCTGTCTGTGCGAGATCGGGTACAACCTGTTAAAAGGCAACGTACCACTGACTCCGGCTCAGAAGACCAAGTTGGCCAAGCATAAGACAGGTCTCCGAACCCTAGTCCAGAAGCGGGTCCCTCAAACACAAAAGAAAAAGGTGTTACAGAAAGGCGGCTTTCTCGGGGCCATCTTAGCACCGTTGGCCGCTTCCGTGTTGGGTCCAGTATTGGGTGGACTCTTCGGCCGACAATGAACCACACGAAAAAAATGGTCCTCGTCGAACCACGGCTCCTTCAAAACCTTCAATCGCCCTACCCTGTCCCACCTACAGTGAAGACCATAAACACCCTCGATGGAGAGATGCAACAGATCTTACAGAGACCGGGGTTAAGCGACAGTGAGAAAGTACAACGGTACAATGAGACGCTTCAACGGTACATGACGTTCATGGACCAATACAAAACCCTCTCCACCCCACCACCACCACCACCACCACGTGACACATCGCCGACCTCAGCACCGCTCCAACAGCCGCCATTACCAGGGGTAGCCCCCACAGCCCCACAGTGGGTGGAAGACGAAGTGCTGAAGAGTGTACCTGCATCGTTCAAGAAACAAGCTGGCCTGGTATTACAACGGATGAAACAGAATCCTAACATGACTTGGAATGATAAAGGCGAACTCCTGGTACAGAATCAGGTGGTTCCCGGGACCCACATGACGGATTCAGTGAATGACCTGATGCGTCAACGCAGGTCGCACACGGATCCTCGAGGATGGGAGGTCTTCGCTCAAGGCTTGAAAGACATGCATGTACCACAGGAATTGGTGGGGAACCCCACCGCTGGGCCTTTATGCAGCGAACCCAGCAATCGCCGAGTGGCCCACTACCTTCTTGGGAATCCGAATGGGAACCGGAGTCACCCCCAAAAAACCACCACCACAACGGGCACCTTCTCTTCAGACCTTTAAAAAACCATCCTTGATCAGGACACCCCACATCTCCAGAGCCGTGACACGTAGCAAGTCAACGCGACGAACACGACGCCGGACACAACCGCCCAAGCCCTGGAACACCTATTAAAACCAACAGCAGCAGCAGGACAGCTCAGTCGCCATGTTTTACCTCACCCTACCCAGTAACAGTTCGCTGGATGTGTTTCCGGACAACACCGTGGCCAAGTACGTCACCCAGTTACCGCAACCGTTGCATTTACCTGGCCGGTGGGAATGTGGCCTGGTGGATATCCAATACCCTTACTCGTGGTACAACGTGCGAGCCAATGAAGTGTGGTACGACGTGACCTACGAAG
This sequence comes from Hanleya hanleyi, assembly GCA_036873755.1. Taxonomy (NCBI): domain Eukaryota; kingdom Metazoa; phylum Mollusca; class Polyplacophora; order Lepidopleurida; family Hanleyidae; genus Hanleya; species Hanleya hanleyi. Next base: position 11,620 of record JAVTVY010000033.1, read on the forward strand.
GCAAAAACACCCGACTCACCCTCCCCGAAGGCCAATACGATACCCCCAAGGAGTTCATGGGTGGGCTGTCAAAACTGTTGCATTATAAGGCTCTACGGGAGGTCACGAATACTTCAAAACCCATCAAATACTTTCCCTTCAAGAATCACGTGGACTTCGATTACAACGCACACAACGACAAGGCACAGCTTATCGTCACCGCCAACGCGAGTGTTGTACTGAGTCCTATCCTACAGCAAATGCTGGATTTCGATCTACAGACGTTCGCTGGTCCCACCGCCCACCATGGCGAGATCCCGATGGATATGAAGTCGGGTATGTACGGACTCTACGTCTACTCGGACGTAGTCGACAACCACATCGTGGGCGATATCAACACACCTCTGTTACGGGTGGTCCCCATTAAAAAGACGTATGGAGATCAAGTCACCCACAGTTTCACCCACATGCTCTACCTGCCCGTACGACAAATCGACATCAACACGATCACGGTGGATATAAGAGATGACACGGGTCGACCGGTGGCATTCGAACGAGGAAAAGTGGTGCTGACACTTCATTTTCGACAAGCACGTGCTCCCCACTTTGCATAATGAAAGTACCTTACGAGTGCGATGCACGCAGCTATATGGACTATTATGCCCAACAGGCCGGGGGTGGCTTTCCGGTCTTTAGTGGTGCACGCATGCAACGAGGACATGGACTGGGGAACTTACTCGGGAGCATCGTCAAAACGTTCCTGCCCTTGGTGACGCGCGGGGTGAAAGCAATCGGCAAGCAAGCGGTACGCAGTGGACTGCAAGTGGCCGGTGATGTGTTGGGGGGTACGGCACCCAAAGAAGCCTTGAAACGGCGGGCCAAAGAAGCGGGAGGCGTCTTGGTGGTCAAAGCACAACGCACCGTAGGGAATAAAAGAGCTGCACCACCGAGACCACGCACCAGTCGACGACCGACAAAGCGACGACGCACATCGAAGACCCAGGATATCTTTTCTTAAAACATGTCCTTGATCCACGCCAAGTCCTGCCCCTCCACCAACAGTGAATTTGATTTGTGGACCGTGCCGCCCACACAGACCAGTGCCGAACAAGGATTATGGGTGGAGCATCTCCCGCTCTCCAGCATCAACGAAACAGGGCCCATCGAGTTCACCATCAGTAATGCGGATACGGCCTATGTGGATTTAGCCCATACATACTTGTATGTGAAAGCCAAGGTGGTCAGTGGGGATGGCACCAGAATCATCCAAGCTGCAACGGTGGGCCCGACGAATCTCTGGCTGCACTCGATGTTTCAACAGGTGGATATATTTCTCAGCGACAAACTCATCAGTGACTCGACCAACACGTACCCCTATCGAGCCTACATCGAGACACTGTTGTCGTATGGCCGAGAGGCTAAAAAATCTCAGCTGACAGCCGCTTTATTCTACCAGGACACACCTGAGCACATGGACACGGTGGACAATGTGGGATATAACAAACGGAAGGCTTTCACTGCGAACAGTGCCTCGGTGGATCTCATGGGTCGACTGCACGCAGACATGTTCATGCAAGATCGGTACCTCTTGAACAAGATCCCCATCAAAATCCGACTGATACGGGCGCCTCCGACCTTCGCCTTGATGGCCACTAACGTAGAGGGGCATGTAGCTGACTATAAGATTGTTATGCAAGACGCAGTGCTGTATGTCCGAAAAGTGAAACCGAATCCAGCCGTTCAATTGGGACACATGAAAGCCTTGGAAATAAAACCAGCCCAGTACCCTATCCGACGTGTACAAACCAAAGTATTCTCTGTGCCTACTGGAAATATGGGCGCCAACAAAGAAAACCTGTTCCTGGGGGAACTACCCAAGCGATTGATCCTGGCCTGTGTGGAAAATGCCAGTTTCAGCGGAGCCTACCCAGAGAATCCGTTCGACTTTAAACATTTCGGCATCAATTTTGTGGCCCTGCATGTGGATGGACAACAGGTGCCAGCCACGGCCTTAACACCGAACTTTGGGCGCAGGAATTTCATTCGAGCTTATCAGAGCCTGTTTACAGCCACCGGTCAAATCAACCAGGACGAAGGGAATTTCATCAGTCGGGAGGACTACGGGAACGGATACACGTTGTTCTGTTTTGATCTGACCCCCACCTTAGAGAACGACCATCAGCTGGCCCTAGCCAAGCAAGGCAATTGACGGTTGGAAATCCACTTTGCACGAGCCCTAGCGACCACCGTCAATGTGATCTGCTACGCCGAGTTTGACAACATCATTCAAGTGGACAAGGCGCGCAACGTTCTGTGTGACTTCTCCACCTAACATGGATACAGAGCAGATAACCACCGTGCTGGAGAATGACCCAGAGACACGTAGGGTCTTTCAAGGGGTGTTCGCCCGAGATGTGTTCCCATTAGACCGTATGTATCCTGCTGCATACGTTCTCAACACGGACCCGATGGATCGGCCCGGTGAACATTGGGTGGCCGTGTACTTGACAGAACAGCAGGGGGAATACTTTGACCCGTACGGCCTGCCACCCTCCATCCCGATTTAACAGACTTCATGGATCAAGGTACAGAGACGTGGTGTTGGAACAGTCAAACGTTGCAAAGCCTGACCAGTAGCGTGTGCGGACAATATTGCTTGTTTTACCTGTACCATCGATGCCGGGGAAGACCTTATCTACCATCGTACAGATGTTTGACGAGTACCCCAAGGCCGAGGACCGCGATGTACTCGTATATGACTGGGCCGCCCATCATTTCAATGTACAAGCCCCGTTCTGGGCTTAAGTTCTTTCAATGTACACACGCCCGCTGTTCTGGGCTTAAGTTTACAAGCCCCCTGTTCTGGGCTTCAGTTCTTTCAATGTACAAGCCCCCTGTTCTGGGCTTCAGTTCTTTCAATGTACAAGCCCCTTGTTCTGGGCTTCAGTTTTCACGTGGTTGTTCTCACGTTGTTGTTGTTCACTGAATAAAAAAAATGAGATCTCACCAAAAAAACCCTGTCTTGTGTGTTTTATTCATAATGCATAAATGCCCAATGTGGAGATTCAGTCAAACTGAAATCAGTGGTGTAGGATGGGGCCAAAACGTAACCCATCAATGTTAGAATGCAAGAGCACTATAGTAAAATAGAGAGCCAATGAAATCAGCCCACAGACCAAGTACGTGTTTTGGTCTAGGTTTGGAGCGGGCATTTCATTGAGGTGCGTGTAAAGGAAGACGTTGAGTGAAGACTCGTCCAACACGTATAGATTAAGTTTATTACTATAAGTTCTATGTATTTTTAAATATGGAAAAACCCGGATGTAAGATGAGAACCCCGATGTAAAACCACAGTACCCAGATGGAAGACGGGAAAAAATCCACTGGGGAACCCCAGAAGAACCCGGATGTAGGCGCGGACGTAGACGAAAGCATCCTAGTACCCGGATGTAGGCGCAGACGTGTACCTAGTACCCGTCCATTGGTTCTTTTATCGATCGCTCATTGGCTCTTTTTCTCGACCGCTGATTGGTCCAAATGGACCTGCCCATCCTTCCCAGGTTAATTTACAATCCCATTTTTGGGGTTCAAGCTCTGACTATCGATGCCGCAACATTGTCTCCTCCGAACCTTGCCGAAAGGGAGACCTTTTGACTTGGATGTGACCTTTTGACCCGACATGCATCCGCGCACTGCCGGTGATGACGCGCGCGTCGCGCTGCGGGCGGAGAACCCGCGCGCGCGCGCGCTGCGGCCGGGGCCGAGAAAGTTGGAGGTAGTGTTTGAGCATTCTGAAAAACCGGAAGTGACGTCACACACTTGCGCAGACCCACCAAACCACGTGAATGTTAGTCCAGGTGGATGCTCCCCCCACCTAGGATTCACATGGATACCTCACTCGACACAATAGACCCATTAGGGGCTCGCCTAGACCACAAAAACGTCTATGTCCATACTCTTTGGCTACCGCGCATGCGCAGAGTGACCCTATTTCTACCCCACATCCACGCCATCAGAGGCTCCATTACATAGGCTTCACATGGATACCTCACACGACCCATTCGAACCGTGAATAGCCCATCTCTAACCCAAACACACCCACACACACCTACAAAAATGCCTGCTTTCTCTACTACGGCCAGGCTGCGCATGCGCAACCTATCGACAACGGATGAACCATTAGTGTAGTCAAGTGCTCCTGCATGAGAGCTTCAAAATAAGACCTCATACGACCCCATCGGACCATTAGTGGCCCACCTAGACTCCAACACGTCCACCCCATATGGACCTATACACCCATAGCCATGCAGTATAGGCCTATGGGCCTACCCAGGCCTCGGTGACTTTTTTCAAAAATTTCACCGTTTCGTGCCGGGACACTTCCTATCATGTTTGTCTTGACGAGACTAAGAAAACAAATCCAAACAACCATACCGCAAATGTATAGAAGTAGGTTTCCCAGTGGGACAAACATTGGTCCTATACCCCTAGTATGGGCCTATATGGGTCTATATGGGCTATATGGTACTTTTTCAAAAATTTCACCGATTCGCTCCGCGACACTTCCTATCATGTTTGTCTTGACGAGACTAAGAAAACAAATCCAAACAACCATACCGCAAATGTCTAGAAGTAGGTTTCCCAGTGGGACAAACATTGGTCCTATAGCCCTAGTATGGGCCTATATGGGCTGTATGGTACTTTTTCAAAAATTTCATCAATTCGCTCCGCGACACTTCCTATCATGTTTGTCTTGACGAGACTAAGAAAACAAGTCCAAACAACCACACCGCAAATGTCGAGAAGTAGGTTTCCCAGGATGGTGCTATACCCCCCATACCCCATATAGGCATTTTCCCGTAATTTAGGATAAAGTCCGTGTTCCGTATTTTTTTCAGGAAAAATTTTACATACACCCACCCTGGAACTAGGGGGAGATGACTCTATTGATAGGCAAGCCCCAATAAGCCCGGCGACCTATATACCTCCCATACCCCATATAGGCATTTTCCCGGATTTTTCGATAAAGTCCGTGTTCCGGTTTTTTTTTTCAGGAAAAATTTTACATGCACCCACCCATGACTGGATGCCCCTTCACATAGGCTTCACATGGATACCTCATACAACTCCATCGGCCCATTAGGGACTCCCCTAGATCCCAAAACGTCTATTTCCATACCCTTTGGCCACCGCGCATGCGCAGAATGGTGACAACGCCCGAGCCACTAGTCCAGTCCGATGCCCCCTCACATAGGCTTCACATGGATACCTCATACGACTCCATCGGCCCATTACGGACTCCCCTAGATCCCAAAACGTCTATTTCCATACCCTTAGGCCACCGCGCATGCGCAGAATGGTGACAACGCCCGAGCCACTAGTCCAGTCCGATGCCCCCTCACATAGGCTTCACATGGATACCTCATACGACTCCATCGGCCCATTAGGGACTCCCCTAGATCCCAAAACGTCTATTTCCATACCCTTGGGCCACCACGCATGCGCAGAATGGTGACAACGCCCGAGCCACTAGCCCAGTCCGATGCCCCTTCACGAATGCTTCACATGGATACCTCATATGACTCCATTGGCCCATTAGTGCCTCCCCTAGCTCCAAAACGTCTATTTTCATACCCTTTGGCTACCGCGCATGCGCAGAATGCCGATATTTCAACCCCACACCCAGCCCCATCAGATGCCCCTTCACGAATGCTTCACTTTGATACCTCACTCGACCCAATCGGACCATGCAGCGTATTTCAAGTCTAGGGACTACTTTTTCTCCGCGGAAGCTTTCTTCCGCGACCGCATCACCGCCAGACCGCATCACCGCGGAGGAATACATCCCCTTTTCCACAAAATTCAAGATGGCGGCCAAACTCTGGCAGATCGAGTTGTCTCCCTTGCGCCCAGAGTGTATAGATGGCGCTACTAGTTCCTCCTCAAATCCTCCCCGTGACGTCACTACATCCGGGTGAAATGTGACTCAATTCACGCTTTATATACTACTCACATGATGTGCTATCCCATCAAGCCTACATAATGTCGCCACGGTGTCGAATGTGTGTCATGTGACTTTAAAATCTATTTTTCATTTTTCAAACTTTAATCAGGTTTGGACCCAGCCGGACCATATTATGACCACACCGATAAGGTTGTTCGCCTGGATCCCACCGATGCCTTGTTCGTGGACAACATCCACACTGATGGGGAGATCATCTTGAAGCTAGGTACATTTTTTTGACACGCCAGAACTTCGGATAACCATTTCTCACTGCCATCCTACTGCAACTATCATAATGATGAATATTAGGGGTATTTTCATTCAGTATCAAGAAGCGTCTCTGCTATACGTCGTTTGGGACATTTTTGACAGCATCATAACTGTTTGTTAATTATCTGTCTTGTTCCGTTTAGGCTACGGTATGCTTACTCCGATCGGTCACGTGGACTACTATCCGAACGGCGGGAAAGATCAACCGGGGTGTGACAGCGGACCTATAACTCAAATAGAACAGAACGGTGTCTTTGAAGGTGAGTTAATGAACCCTTTTCAGTTGGAAGCGGAATGCATACACAAGAGCAGGCAGCACATGCAGGAGTGTTGACCAATGCCAAGCGAAAGGGAACCTTGCGCAAAGGCGTGGATTATAGTGCCGTGAAATCTTTAAAACAGAGAACGGAACTCGTCAACATAACTGCATCAACTGTTCTGATGAAGTCACAGTGACATCTTGTCAGAAGGTATTTTCTGCCGATTTTCCTTTCTTTCAACAGATTAAATACATGTACATTTATGATAGGAAATTCTTATCTTAAGCAAAATAAATTGGTTGCAGGTAATGTAACTGGCCGAGTTTTCAATCACTTTACGACACTGTAGACCGCGCAAATAATTTTCGTTATTCGTCCAATTACCTCTATAAACACGACTAAAGTTTGGTCCCATTTATTTCCAATGCATGTACAGGACATGCCAACTTAAAATTGATGAATCCAGGTACATGTACATAAATCAATGATTTTCGGTAAATAATTTTTGTCCTCCGGCCACCGACAAAAGCCACGTGTTGAACAAGATCTTTGTCACGTCATTCTCAAAGAGAGCCGTGTCTACCCGCGGGAGACAGCGACTCTCATGTAAACTGGTGACATTTTTGAATCTCCAATCTCAAAGCGAGGCAGCATGACATCACTCGCTCGACCGGGACTATTCATTCTCAAAGAGAGCCGTGTCTACCCGCGAACTACTTCCTGTATTAGATAACTCGCTTTCACGGCCAAGTATACATACCGACAATAATTTGTTCGCGATTGATATCCTCCGAAACGGAAAGAGTCATTTCCAAATTATATAGCCCACGTTATGTTCAGCAATTCGCTTCTAACTCGGTGGAGTCAGCAGGTCAATGACAAGCCGGATACAGAGGTGAAAATCACTGGTATCAGTACACAATTAATTCTGTTACTTGTTATGTATTAGCGTTAAAAATCGGCAAAAATCCAGAAAATTCACAATGCATAAATCCACCTGGCATGTTAATATTTACCTTGTGCGACATTACCAGTGGAAGTCTTGACAGCTGTTGACCATGGAAATTTCAAATTACCGCCACTGACAGCTGATTGGTGCTACAGAATGTCATTCGATTTGTAAACAGGGAGCCTTCTCACCCTTCACTGATCATGTCTTCATCCACCATGCTTTTTCAAAGTGGCCCAAATCAACACCAGGAAGTACAGTTTGAAGACTCATCTGCAAGTTGAAATATCAAATGTATCAGAAATGCTGAAAAATCGCAGCTCATAAAATCCATAAAGATCTGCTCTCAAATTTCTAAACAATGTAGATCGTGGGCACCGACCCGGAAGTGATTAATTGTGTACTGATGCCTGTCAGGAATGGAACCATTGTTAAAATAAGGAATGCTCTCATCTGAACAAACCATACCCATCCCCAAACATTCTTGAGAAGGCACAGATAAAACTATGCACAGATAGAGATTTTACAGCCTATATACCAAGGGTACCCCCTTTATAATTTCCCCTCAGTTTGCCCCATATGACTTAAGACTGAGGTACAAGTAAAAAGTACAATATCTCACTAACCTGTACATATTTTTCCATTTGGTAAAAAGCACCAAGTCGACAATCCTTCTGCCTATAAAAAGAAGTATAAAGCATTAACTAGATATGTTAAACACTATTTTTAATTATTTTTTTATTATTTTAATTCATTTTTTATGAAATTATTCAAATTAAAGTTTAAAAATAAAGAAAACTTAAATTCAAAATGTGTCAAAACATAATTTGTTTTCAACCTGCTCATTTAGGCTACATGTGGTAAAAATTTCCTTCATGGCAGTGGTTAATTTCTCCATGTAATCAGTGGGTCATCCCAGTAATCTATCAAATGGGATTTAAATTTGATGTTGATACAAAGATCAAAGACATGTTTAATCCTGTAATAAGTGACAGCAAGATACACAAATGTGTACACAACACATACCAAAATATAACACAGAGGTGTTATGGTATACACAACTCCCATATAGAGAATATATGTCAGTTCAATTGGATGGATCTACATCTCATCAAGATCTTGCTGACAGTAATTAGAAAGATGCACATATTACTTGTAAACAGTTATTATTACTGAGAAAACTCCTAAATAACATTGAGGAATATATTCTGTGTCAGATTTCAAGTCCATGAATGCAATGTCTGCAAACAGGCAACACTTGTCAAAACACAACATAGAAGAAAAAAAGGAATAAACTTCAATGACAAAATATCTGATGGTCATTTGCTGATCTCTGCTACATTAACAACCATGAAAGATGAGGACAGCTGGAAGTTGCCTAACTTAAACTGTTAACTGTTTGGTGAAAGATTAAAGTGGCAACTTACAGTGAGAAAGGCCTATCTTCCAACAGAGTTGGAGGCATACCTCTGAGTCACACTGTGCGAAATTCCCAGAGTTGATGTGTGTGGGGGGGGGAGAGGGTTGTATGGGGCTTGCTAATATTTGGTGCCTGTAATCCATGTTTCTTGCTACCTACAAGATCTCTGATATGAATATGAAAGAGAATTACATACTTATAGTCCTGGAGATAGTGGAAATGGAATGAAGAGAAAGTATTTGCTATGGTGCAAATGTGACTGACAATAAACACAACAATGAGAAACCCTCAACAGTCAGATTAACTGTTGACTCAGTTAATCAGATTTTATTTGTCTCATTAAAGTTACAAATGCAAAAGGCATTTTGGAAATTCTTTTTGTGTGGAACAAACATCTGAGTTTTTACAGGTGATATAATTAGTATTAATTTCATGTGGTTTTAGACTGATATAAAGTGAATTAATGCATAAATGATTTGAAGCATTGGAGATTTGAACTGAGGTCGCGATTTTGAAAAAAAGCATGTAATTGTATCTATGTGAATTTCCTTTCTTCCATTTACATTTTATTGTATCTTGAAAGTTCATTTGCTCATAATTACCAGCTGTGTTAAATGAACCTCGTCATATTTGGCATTGACTATTTGGCCCTAGTACTGACAAATCATTCATTTTTTGCCTATATTTGCTCCAAAAGGTCTCAATTTTGTCGCAGAAATGGCATAGCAATACAAGAGATGTTAGCCAGCATTATCAGTATGATAATTATTAAAATTAATTAAAATTTTTATTTTATTTTATTAATAATTTAATAACATAAATTTGAAACAACCCTAATATTTGAACTTAGTTCAGGAGTCATCATGGAAAAAATTGGGCTGATCCAGTAAGAACTGTAGCCACAGTGACGATTTAAAGTTCTCTGGTCAAATGTGAAAATGTCGTGTGACAGGTATCAGTACACAATTAATTCTGTTAATCGGCAAAAATCCAGAAAATTCACAATGCATAAATCCACCTGGCATGTTAATATTTACCTTGTGCGACATTACCAGTGGAAGTCTTGACAGATGTTGACCATAGAAATTTCAAATTACCGCCACTGACAGCTGATTGGTGCTACAGAATGTCATTCGATTTGTAAACAGGGAGCCTTCTCACCCTTCACTGATCATGTCTTCATCCACCATGCTTTTTTCAAAGTGGCCCAAATCAACACCAGGAAGTACAGTTTGAAGATTCATCTGCAAGTTGAAATATCAAATGTATCAGAAATGCTGAAAAATCGCAGCTCATAAAATCCATAAAGATCTGCTCTCAAATTTCTAAACAATGTACATCGTGGGCACCGACCCGGAAGTGATTAATTGTGTACTGATGCCCACTACTACTCACCCCCCAAATTTTGGGGGGATGGCTCCCATTTACACGTGAGACTCTTTCTCGCAGTAGGGAGTCTCGCGAGACGAGAATGTTGTCACGTAAGTCAACTTCACTGCTGGAGCGCGGCTTTTCAGATGTGCAATGTGCACGCCCATGTCTTCAATCTTCCCAACGCGCATGCTCCTGTCAGTTCAAACAGTCGATGCTCGAAGTGCGCATGTTCCGGACTCATTAGCAAAAAGGGCGTGATTTGAAACGCTAATAGCACATAACCAAGACTGAATTGCAAACACCATACATGTTCAACATTGGGGGCATTATTATTCAGTTCTATATATGTTTCCTTAATTCTTTTTATAGGTGTGAAACAGTTTGTGGCCTGTAACCACCTTCGTTCGTATGCCTTATTTACCGAGAGTATCAACAGTGCGTGTCCCTTCGAGGGCTACAGGTGTGGCAGTTATGAAAACTTCAAAGTGAGTAAAAAGAACCGGTATCGGTAATTTTGTAACCATTTTCGTCTTCTATAGACGTGAGAATTCTGGCGTGACCAGGTCTATATTCTTCCTGAACTACCCATGTTGAATATTGTGCTCTGTGCGAATAAGAATAAGATAAATGGCCTGTTTAAAAATTATAACAGACGAGGCGCGAGGCTGATTTGCTAGCTTCGTGGGACCTCGTTATATTCAGACGAAAGCCGACTTATGCGGATTAAAAGCTGGAACGTCCGGGGAGAAACGACATCGGGCGTCTCTCAAACCAAAACACGGATACGAACATCTGAATTCAAACAACTAGACGGGCACGATATATAAGATAAGATAAGATAAGATAGATAGATAAGAATAGATTCCAGAAAGTAGTACTTAATGGAATCGAGTCAGAGTCATTACGTATCCACGCTGGTGTTCCACAAGGATCAGCTCTGGGATCACTCTTATTCCTCCTGTTTATCAATGATCTACCCATTGGAATCCTTAACAAAATACGCATATTTGCAGATGATACATGTTTATATATCATTACCACTCTTCCCAGCATTAACCATGACCTGAGTCTCATAACTGACTGGGCCGCTCGGTGGTTAGTTGACTTTAATGCTTCTAAAACAATCTCCCTGTTGATATTGAGGCGACTACATCAATCTCCCGTGAGAAACTCTGCTAGCCTTCCACAGTTCAAACACCAATTATTAAAAATGTATCCTAAACCTATCCCTCCTCCTTGGAATTATATTGGCCCAAGGTCACAAAACATCCTACTTTGTCGAATTCGTAATGGATGCAGCAACTTGAAACGACACTTGTTTGAAAATCATGTAAGCGACAACGCGATATGTAACTGCGGCTGCCTTGAGGAAACTGTCGAACACTTTTTCTTCCACTGTCCCATTTTTATCACTCAAAGACAACGTTTGATTGCTAAATCTGCTGGACATCTACGATGATCCCTATTCTGTCGCTTGTACCAATCTCCTTTTTGGAGATTGTGATAAAAGTCTAACAGAAAATATTAATATCCAGATGTACCTGGGTGCTTTTGTTATAGAAACCAACAGGTTTCAACGCTGACTTGTGATTTTCGCGATCAGATAGAAATGAAAGACTTCTCCATATGTAGGTCATTCGCCCCAGATGCAGTTTCTGACCAATGACACTCCCTTCGTCCAATACTACGTTTCAACAGTACATCATTAATGGAAATAACTTGGAAATAATGAACCGAAATATTTTTGCTTGTTTGTATGTTTATTGTTTACTACTAAAATATTTACATCATCACTCATCATATAAAGTATCCTGCCATAAATGAATATGTACATATTCTTCTATGTGTATCTGTTGAATAACTAATTGTTGTCTATACGACTGGGAGACACACTAACGAGCTCCGGCTCATTGTGCTCCCACTGATTCAATAAAATATTGTTTAAACCAAGATAAGATAAGATGGTTTATTGCTCGTTTCTGCCCGAAGGCTAAAGCCACCACATAAAAGCGCACATATAAAAAGTACAAGCAATACATAAAAACAATACGATCAAATCACAACACATATAAGGGAAGTGGGAAGAGGTGCCGACATACTGACTGCGTCACATGACTTCACAGAATAGTCGTCTGGTAAACCTATTCTAAAGCACATACCAAGAATCTTAACGATTCGTGATATGTGTTGTATCTCAGGTACGCTTTTATTGTACCTGTTCATGTGGCAACTTGGATGATATGACCACACGGCCCCTAGCACCGGCATAAGCGGCATTAGATACAAATCTAGAGAGCTATGATGGAAATGCTCTGACAACTCGTATACTGGTAATTGGTGAGCTGTTTCGCTGTGACAACTCGTACATTGGAGATTGGTGAGCTGTATCGTCGTCAGATCTAAATGACGGCATTTAACACAAAAGACTAGTCTGTAAGGCCCGATGTCGACCCAGCATCAACTTCCCACAAATGCCAACATACATCAAAGACCAAAAGGTCTGTACAGGGGTCGGGCCTCGGGGACGAAACGTCCACCAGCAGAATCTCGCCATATACAGGTAAAAATTACAACACATATAAGGGAAGTGGGAAGAGGTGCCGACATACTGACTGCGTCACATGACTTCACAGAATAGTCGTCTGGTAAACCTATTCTAAAGCACATACCAAGAATCTTAACGATTCGTGATATGTGTTGTATCTCGGGTACGCTTTTATTGTACCTGTTCATGTGGCAACTTGGATGATATGACCACACGGCCCCTAGCACCGGCATAAGCGGTATTAGATACAAATCTAGAGAGCTATGATGGAAATGCTCTGACAACTCGTATACTGCTAATTGGTGAGCTGTTTCGCTGTGACAACTCGTACATTGGAGATTGGTGAGCTGTATCGTCGTCAGATCTAAATGACGGCATTTAACACAAAAGACTAGTCTGTAAGGCCCGATACATGTGTGCAGTTGATTGGGCCCCGAACTGTGAGCGCCTGGTAGCTGTGGCAGGGGAGACTACTCTATTTTACAGTTAACATATATATACGACACATTGCTTGGCGTTTAACTCGTTCCCAGACTTGGCTACCTTAAGCATTGTCCTTACATGTATAACCCCTAGTCATAGTTCATCTGACAAAGCCAATCCATGACAGATATAGTTGATCCCCTTGGACGAACCCTAGCCGATTTATTCTTAGGTTTTCCGAATAGCATTCTTGATTTCATGATCTCTCCGAGCATACACGTGCTTGAAGGTTCATATTTCATGTCAGGATTACGAGACAATGCATACAATAGCCAATCCTGACAAATATTTTTTTAGATTCAGGCCTTTCCATCTGCCCAAAGACTCAGACAATAGCTCCCTATTTGAAGTATCTAATCAGATTTGTCCCCATCCGACAAGACCAACAGCATGCAGTTTGAAAGATTTGAAGCCCATCAGGTGGGAGGGATATCAAGAGATAGCCCAACATTATAAATGTGTACATTCCCATTTTAATTGCTCTTATCTTATCGAGAAATTGTATTTTAACTACCCTTCTCGATCACTTCGAACTATTTTACCCTTTAGATATCCGCTTTCTAGAATTAATGTTCGTAAGTTCTCTGTTTTAAACAGATGTATGTCATCTCTAAATGAGCTTTATCGACAGACTGAAATAGACATTTTTAATGAATCGTCTCTTAAAACAGCTATCAAAAGACATTTTTATTGCTGATTTTAGCTGATATCCTCACCGTATTCAATCAGATTGTGTAATGTTTATAGTATCTGGTCTTATACCTCCACATTTTACACAATGTATATTCTCTGGACTGATTTTAGTCCATACCCTTTTGTATTATTTAGGTTTTATATGTTCATAGGTTTTATATCATTGTTATATGTACCTGCATGTTATTGAACCAGTTAGTGGGTCCTATACTGAGCCTGTTGGATTTCGAATGAATAAACTAAACTAAAATGATTGAGCCTTAAAACTCATCTTAAAATTTCGACTTTTCGATATTTCCTATCAATAGATTTTGATCCACAATATCCAAGTTCCCAAGTTCTTCTATGAAAATAGGTTTAGTATCGAGAAGGATTGAGCATTTGACACTAACTAGTTTATTTTCAGTACGAACTTTCGTAAATATAAATATCATAATGAAATAATTAGTTGGTCTCAATGGTATCCTCTCTTAGAATAGTATGATATTTTGATGCATAACTACCATAGTTACACCAGTTATCAATTGTTAAAAATCTGTCCTATGTTGTAGGTATAGGCAGCAGAGGATATGTACGAACCACAAAATTTATGCTCGAGGTCACGCCTCAATGCACCTTCCTGAGAATTTCTATGAATCTGTTTGAAAATATCACTATGGGATTACGTCTTTAAAAATCGACAGATTTGTTTAAAATGAAGCTTAACATTGCAAAACGTTACAAAATATGTCGCGCTGCCATTTTCTTTTCATCTAGGACGGTAACTGTATACCATGCCAGGGCCAGGGTTGTGGTTATATGGGCTTCCATGCGGATAGGGTCAAGCCACCAAGCGGTCAAACGCACATTAAATACTTTCTGGAAACATTCGGCGGCACGGGCCCCTTCTGTGGTAAGTACCGCGGAAATTACATACATCTTGAAATCAATCTGCTGCTAGCTGTATCCCTTCGAGCCGATATAATTATTCGACGAATATTTCGGTGTGTCACATATTCGAATTATCCTGAGCCACCGGAGCTACGGTATGCCTACTGTATTGAACCAGTGAAACCCATGACAAATCCATCAACTTAAATGGCACCTAGTTTCAGGCAGGAATCTGCGTACAGATCTATCGTTAAGTAACCTGCTAGAGTAAAAAGTCTAGAATCGTTCGATTATGCTAAACAGGCCGAACTTGTGCTCGCGAAGTTTCAATATAACACCAATATTGAACTTTTAAGCAAATGCTTTCATTCAAATATGATTTGATATTGTTCTGTATAGCCTACCATCACCAGGTCAAAATTATGACCAATTCTGCGGCAAGGAAAGAGAGAGGAAACATTTTCATCACCTTGGTAGGACACAGTGGACAGAGCGCCGAGATACAACTCACAGAAGAGTAAGTCGTCATAATTACGTTATATATTGTTAACTGACCAAAAAATCCTGACGTAATCAACATGCTAGAGCTCCAGGAATGTCCCATTTCCACCAAACTTCTATGCACAAATCATCCCAATTGTCGGAGTTTTTAACCTCCTATATTATCGGTGTTACACCTCTGACTGCATTGGTCCGAAATACACGGCGTGCGTGCGCATTCAGAGTATATCAATTTTGATCGACATAGGCAGTGCGTATATGCGCATACGAGAGAGATGGGAAATGCACCCAGTGCATCTTATACAGTAATGAGCAAGAATACAGCGTTTACTTCAGCTTTACATGCTTAGCCTACTCCGCCCAATTTCGTCATTGATAGATCTGATTGGCCGAGAGCCACGCGCACATAAGCTGCGCAATGCGGCTAACCACAATGTAACCAGAGAGTATCTGACAATAGGAGGCATACAATTTGATGATATGAGAAGGCTTATACCGATACCGTACATGGGAACCGGTGAGCACAGTTCTGATCAAAGTGACAGATATGCGGAAAATCTTAATCATTTCGACAGCATATTTTCTGTACATATCGTTAGCAACCACAAATTATTTATGTTTTTTTATACAAAAACTTATTATTATTATTATTATTTATGCAATACAATAATTAATAATTAATATTAATATATTAATTAATAATTTAATATTAAATAAATAGTATTTATGATACAAATTATTGCCCATGAATCCAACTACGAGAGTTCCACACCTTCGAAATGGACGACCTTGCCATGAGGTATTGGCTGCCCTTATTGCCATCT
The DNA here is from genome assembly GCA_036873755.1 of Hanleya hanleyi. NCBI lineage: Eukaryota > Metazoa > Mollusca > Polyplacophora > Lepidopleurida > Hanleyidae > Hanleya > Hanleya hanleyi. The sequence goes on from JAVTVY010000033.1 coordinate 27,792, forward strand.
TCTGGTGGCGGAGAGGGTGCGATGAGAGTATGGTATAAGCTTTTCTTCCATCCATTTAACATGAGAGTCATTATCATATCAGCCAAAATAAATCAGTTCTATTGTTCGAAGAGAATTTGTCTTCAAGTACAACCTGATGAATCTCTTTTTTTTAGTTGTCTGTTCGTTCTTATTTCAGCGACATCGACATAACACCCGGAACAACCTTCGCATTCATGGCATTAACGAGGGCTGATCTGGGAGCGATATCACAGATCGGAATAAAATGGAAGCATGATGCTAATTGGTACAATATATTTGACTGGAACATTCTTGGCCTTCGAGCTCCAAAAGTGCACCTGGACAAGGTGGTAATCACCGGAGGAGAAACATCGACAAAGTAAGAGAGGCAAAATTCTGATTCTAGAACTCCGATATAGTCACAGTGATATAATTAAAATCCCTTATATGCTGGGCTTTAAAAAAGTGAAGACTGGCTATGGTAGGTTGAAATTCACATTTGAATACAGCCCCCCCCCCCCCATCCTGAGATGATACCGTATTTTGAGATTCACAGAGAAGACGTCCGGTTAACTGCAGGTGACACAGTTGATATTCACAATATATGGTATGTAGAGATTTCATGTTGGATGCGTCTTTGTACATGATAGTACTCTCTCCCCTGGGAGTCCCGTGACACGGAATGTAGGTCGGACTCATTTCTATCTGGCTGGATTCAACTCGGTTGGCTTGTTTACTGTGAACTAGATTGGGTATCAGTATGGCCGATTAGCGGTACAGAACTCAATGTTGACGAGTCCGGCAAAGTGTAATACACTAGTGTCAGTAGGCCTGCTCCTCGATGTGCTGTCTGATCAGTCACTTCGCCTGGAAGCGTGTGAGAGGATTATCGAGTATGGCTGATGGCGATAGGTTAAACTTGTGCAGAAAGTGTCTAATTTTTGAAAAACCACCTATTATCGTTCGGTGATTTGAGAGCCACCTGACGAGCTGAATGGTAGGGTACTCCACCGAGCCAGCAGTCTTGCAGATGAATAGAAATACTCTAATGCTTCTCTTGCCTCTCTTCAACCCTCTGTGGTCATTTAGAAGAACGGCGATTATTGTATGTGTCTACCATCACAAACCAATGCCTAGAATTAGAGAGAAAGCGGTCAATAAAAAGAGAGTACAGATGACAATGGATCAGGGTAAACCCATAGGGAGCAGCTATGAAATAGATGTCGTCAGTGATCGCAATCAAACATAGTCGCCAAACCAATGAAGGTATGGGCCGCAGTGCCAACAAAACCCGGTATTACCATGGAATGACGAACTCTAAATTTACCACTTCAATGATAAGATCGGCATCATGTCCACCCGTCATTGGATTCTTCTCCATACCTTGTTTTCGAAAGCAACGAAGCAATCTCCTGCTTGCAGCGCGAAACAAAGGGAATGAAGAGACATCGTCTGCTTTCAAGTAGTTCCATGGAAGTTGGAAAGAGCTTGACCTATGAGTACTCTGGACGTTGTGTCGTTGATCACTTCATTGTTGTGCACAAATTCTGGAATAATAGACAGAAATGCTCTGGACTAATCGGACGCATGGCGTATGGTATCAAGACATACAGTAACTTGTTCTTATGTGGTGGCCACAGTAGTAAAAGCCTGAAGGAAGGTACAACACGCAAGAAACTTCAGATCGATGCTATCCAAAAGCTCAAACTGAGTGCACATAAGGCACCGAATACAAGCGCCAAGTCCCACTTAGGAAGCTTAGACTGGGCTACCTGTGTCATGTCTGTGCAGGGAAAACAGCTTACATTTCTTATTAATCAAGGGCTTAGAACCCTGGATATAGCTGTGAGCTAGCCTCATACCATGCAAGGCGCAAAACCACGACCCTGCAAGAGAAAGAGCAGAACATCAACTATCTGTTGAACAGAGGCTTGAGTGGAAACCATATGTTTTGCGGTGCGTCACTGATGGAAAACAACCCATTTTGACTGATACACCGCCGAGGTGGACTAGATGGACGAAACCATTCTGTCCCTTCCTCCTACATAAAAGCGTGAAGATAATACACCTGCGGCTGCTGATGATAAATTCCGACCCCTAGCTAGCAAAGCAGCTTTGTTTACAGTGGAAGGTGTGTGGGACTGTCAACAAGGAGGTTAAGAATATCCGGAAACCACGCCACGATGAGCTACACTCACACAAGCGTGTTGCTGGATCTTCTGAAGAACTTTTGAGATGCCATCTGGCAGAGGAAATGCGTACGAGATCATACCCGCCCAGCCCAGAGACAATACGTCGACGGTGACCGCCACCTAATCTGACAAGTACGACAAATGTTGATCGTGTGGGATATCGCAAATGATGGGCATTTGTGCTATGTCCTTACGAAGCTGCAATTTTGTCGAGAGAACTTGAGGTCCGCAGGACAGAGCGTCAGCCAGAACGTTTAGGTGACCTAGCAGGTGGCAAGCACGCACGAGGATGCTTTCCAGACCAGCTAGATCCAGAAGCTGAAGACAGTGTGACCCTGCGAATTTATTGATGTACGATAACATCGGTTTGTTCTCAGCCAAAATTAACACAGACCCCAACCCCTGCACCATGTAAAGATCCATTCGTGAACAGGTGGTTGTTATGCAGAATGGAAGATACGATACTCCTTTCATGGCTTTGCTGGTGTCTAACCGGCACCACAGTAGGAGACTGATGCGATAGTCTGCCCAACCAGTGATAGTTCTTTTGACTTTACAATGGTCCGAGTTGAAGGCATGCCTTGGAGTGATATCATGTATACTGCAAACATCTTCAATGGTCCGTTCTGTCTGAATTAGAACGACATAAATAAATATTTCTTTCCAATATGTCGCTTGGCATTATGTTCCGTCCAGACACACCAATAGGCGGTGTCACATGGAGATCAACTTAAGAAAAATATCAGCACATTAAAATCAGGACTTAATATTCTCTCCAAACTTAGTATGGGGATTATTTTGCCAGAATATAGCATTTTTAATTGTGTTTCCTCCAAATATATTTGCTGATGCAACCATGCGGCTAACTATAGACATTGCCAGACAATAAAATTAAAACGGATTGTTTTCAAATTTATTTGGGGTCTATGTGGATATCTTGCCACAAGTTGTCACTTGGGATTGTGATCTGTCCATATCCACCCTAGGTGGTGCCACCTGAGTCCGACATTTAATTGTTTCTGTGCAGTGAAATTCAGAATGCCGTTTCCATATTTCGTATGTGGATATCTTTTTAGCTACGATACATTGCTTGGAATTACATCGGTTTCCTTTACCCAATATGCAAAACGGGATGCCTCGTTTGTCGTATTCGACAGACTGTATATAGTTTTATACGCAGGCCCTATTCTAGTTATCAGATCAAAAGGTTAAATTTACAGTACTTTCTTATTGTTACAGGACCACTTTCTGTGGATCGAACTTGGCTGTGGCGAATGACCAGAAAACACTTATGTATCCCGGTACATCATGCTGATAGATGTCATCAGGCTTTCTACTGCCCTGTATATGAACTGCTTGGATAATAAATGGATTTATTGGTGTGGATACACTGAAATTAAAGAAGTTAAAAAAAAATATTTTTGAACGCAACATATAGGATGGTGGGAAAAGATACCGGAGTACTGACAAGAAGTCATTTGACCCCACAGGCAAAAATATACTGACTGCGGGGTTGTACACACATCACAAGAATCAAAACTGACCCGTGATGATTTGTATCCCAACCACGCTTTTATTTTAGTTGTGGATGTGGACATCTTGAATGGCATTACGACACGGCCCCTAGCACAGGTTTGGGCGGTATTAGATACAGATATTTATCGGGGATATACTAACCAAATCAAGACATCTGATCGAAAACGATGAAATAAAGTGACCGTTAGCTAGAAGTTACGGCCCAGACGAGGAGTGAGTATGATTTAACGTCGCTTTCAACTATATTTCACTCATATCATGACGTTGGGTTCTATTCCTTTCCACACCCGGGAACCACACGGGTGGGGTCCTATTCCTTTTCACACCCGGAAACCGCACGGGTGCTTCAGTTAGTCGCCTCTTACGACAAGCTGTCTGAGGAGCTGAGGTCTATACTTACGATGACCTGCGGTGTGCACGACATCCCAGGTCAGTCCCCGCAAGACCCACGGGGCCCCAAAGGAGGATGTCATACACTATTCAGTCCAACACGGCTAGTCGGTCTTTGTCGATTTCTTCTCAATGGCCAGGAAAATTCTTACTTGTCAATGCAGAAGCCATACAATAAAGAGGTTCTTATGATTTCGCCTGACCGGTCTTATTTTGAGCCTTCAAGCCTTCGCCTTTTGTATGTTTAAGTGAGTGAGTGAGTGAGTGAATATGATTTAATGTAGCTTTCAACTATATTTCAGTCATATCACGTTGGGTCCTATTCGTTTTCACACCCGGAAACCGTACGGGTGGGGTCCTATCCCTTTTCACACCCAGGAACCCCACGGGTGCCTCAGTTAATCGCCTCGTACGACAAGCTGTCGGAGGAGCTGAGGCCTATTCTTACCATGACCAGCGGTGTGCACAACGACATCCCAGGTCAATCCCCGGAAGCCCCACGGGGCCTGTAGGTTTGAAACAGGATAGGGAGCTTCTTGAAATTGGGGCATACTAGGAACTGGCATGAGGCATTCCAAACAGAGTGGCATGGTGCGCCGTGTTGGAACTCCTAGGAACTCCATGCCATATAGTTTGGAACTCGGGAGACAAAGGATGGCTTATGTCATACCATGCAGCAGCATGGAGGGAATGGCCTAACTGGAACTCTAATCCATCCAGATCAAAACACCAAACTGGGCATGGTGTATCCCATTAGAATAACCGGCATATGAACTCAGTTCCTAATTTCAAGAAGCTCCCTAAGCAACATCTACCCATTTCCGTCACCTTGATTCAGAGATGTTGGATACATCGTGAAAATTGTTCTTTCGAAGTCTGGTGATTGTATGTGCGAATTATCTACCCAGATCGCTAGGGCAAAAATATTCCGACAGTAATTTTTGTATGTATGACATGTTAACAATAAAGGTATTTTCATTGTAGAGTTATATTCTTTCGACAGGGAAAATGCTGAGAACATTTTTTCCCCCGGTTTTATTACTGTGGAAAAATATGTAAATTTTCATTTTTTTAAACAAATGTTTAATGCAGTGCTGCTTTCTTCTGGCTAATGGACGAAACAAATCTTTGGAAATGGACAAAACAGTGGCTTGGAAGCGAAGAATGGTTCACTATCTTAATCTATGCTCACCCGGTGATCTCTGCAAGATCTCGTTATCTCAGATCTCTGTAGGTGTTGCATTAGCCGGTGCCAGCTAATCAACAAGTAGCTGACTCTTATCATAGCTTAACTGGGCACAAGGATCATGCCTTCAAAGACATTAAGCGAAAAGCTAGTCCCCAATGTAGTATGGCCTCTGACATTTTCACAATACCAGGTAAATCCTAAATCCTCACAAAGGGTTTACCTGGACGTTCTTGGAGTTCTTGAATCATCGCCTCTATTATACAATCTCGAACAATAGTAGTAGGGAGAGGCTAAATTCGATCCTATTTTGCCGGGGGAGGTAACTCTTGCATCCACCAGGGGGCGCTGTTCCAGGTTAAAGGTATAGGGAACTCCCCATCATCTCCCCAATAGTTCCGCCAGGGGAGGGAGTTCCGTCAGGGGGCGCCACCAGCTCAAGGTCACTATAGGTCCGGCAAAGGGCCCCTGGGCATGTATTCTTCCGCGGTGATGCGGTCTGGTGGTGATGCGGTCGCGGGAAAAAGCTTCCGCTGAGAAAAAGTAGT
>JAVTVY010000034.1:0-33074 GCA_036873755.1 Hanleya hanleyi
AACAACAACTCGTAGTTTTCGCCCTGAGCGTCTAGAACTTCTTCCTTCTGTATTTACCGCTTAAAATAGAAAAAAAGTTATCAACATTCACCAAACTACCCGGAAGATGTTATTTTTGGAATATTATATCGAGATGGTACACAGTCGTGTGAGTGGAGTATTGATGAATGTCGCATTCATTATTATGGTTATAAAATCAATGTTCATATCGTGTTTATTTTTCAATCTTGAGGAAATCTGACCACACAATTACCAAATATTAGTCAATTTATGGTTTCCGAATCATACTATAATTCGAGACGTGTTTGTTTGTGGGGTTGATTATTTCTTTTCATAACCCCTGCTGTTTTGCGCGAGCACTGGCTTTTAGTGAAGTCGGCTCTAGCCACTGACACATGTTAACTCAATGCAAACTGCACACATATCAGAATATATGGGAACAAAACTCTGCCAATATCACTCCGATTTTCATTCTGTTTAGTTATTATTAAACCGGAAAAGATGCCCGTTTCGGAAATATATGATTTGAGGAACATTGCCTTTTATTTCATGGCGAAAAATATACACAAAAATATGGTATCAATTCGCCGGGAATTTTTCGCGATGTACCCACGCTCGGTTTTTATCATTTTGTTCTTAACAGCGCTTCCATAAAATATAAATTCATATATACATTTTTGTCTCGAGTATTATAGGATTATAAAACTATAAATATCATTTCTTTATCTTCAGTCGTTTTCTTGCAATGTTTCCAGGAAAACTAATAACATGATTTTTGAAGAATTTCGGGAGCCGAGCGGTTTTATACACAATCGATGACGGCCGTTTCTTTCAAAGTATTAAGCCACATTAAGAACGTTTATATTTCTAGGTAACCTTACGAGGCAGAAAAGTATACTATTCTAACCAATTTACAGGTTTATTTCGTTTTGTGTTCTAGAAAAAGCTGAAGAGTGAAAGTACCGAGATTTAAGTCTATGTATCAATTAATTTTTCCTAGAAATCCTTCCAAAACGTTTTCCTCGATCATATTCTGATATATTCCCGCTTTCAACCCGTCGGTGTATTGCGGAATGGTCAGCTCGGCTCCCGAAATTCCATAAAATCGTGTTACACGTTTTTCTGTAAGACCAAGAGGCGCGAACTTGGCGATGTCAATCAGCGGGGGGAACAAGGAGAGCAGGGACGTCAGTGATACAAGCTGTTTATCAGTAGGAAGGACCAAGCTAGAGCGTACCTTAGTGGAAAATTCTGTCAATGTTTGATCACATGACTATAATTTATTAGTAATCACGTGCCTTTGAATTTATAAAGAATTGTCGGTCATGTTTGGTCATATTGACAACGTTGTCCTGTGGAGAAAGATAATTCACCATTGCCATTTTTTCCATTTACTAAATCACTCAGTTTAGTTGTTTACAAAGCAACCATGTGTTACATAACCCATATCTCGATTTCTTTTACCTGTCGTTGTACGGTGCATTGTGGTCTAGCTATCTAAGATTTTGGCGTCACTGCTCATGCGCAACTGAGATAACTAGACCACAATGCACCGTAAAACGACCGGAAATAACATGAACGTTATTTGGAGGATGAGAATAATAACGTAACTCAATTTTGATAATATCTATGCCTGACAAAGTTATCTTCACTATATTAATTAGATTTAAATATGTCCATATTTTATTGAGTATTCTAATGACATCATAATGACGTCACCAAACTGAAAGCAGGCTTACACATTCAATATATTTTTACCATGAAAAGTATGATCATAGAGAATAGGAGCAACTCGATTGATAATTCATGGAATATACCAAACAACAGAGAGAACAAATACAACCCGTGAGATTAGAAACATTTCTTGTCATACATACTTTTTTTTACTTTGAAATTTGTCAGCCATAATTAATGAAATAATGGAACCGGAACTTCCAAAATTCCTAACTTCATCATATCTCACACAAAATGTACGTTACTGAGTGACAATCTGTACGACCAAATACAAGTTTATCTCAAAAGTCTCGGCAATCGAATGATGTCTGTATTTCTAGTAGTTTCAATTGTTTGACTATCTGATTCAACCCTGGTAGTAGTAAAACGGCAAAATTCAGCATACTGACGTTTGACATTGGCATATCATTAAATCCATGTTGTCGCAATTTAAATAATGTTAAATACTACAAGGTTATTTTGCATTTCATCAGTCGCAGTTACGTCATTGCCAAGCTATAATTTACGATATTTCAGAAAACTTCCTAATTAGGAGATTATGTCTGATTGACATTCTTGTCTGGTCAGTGACTCATTTCTGATAGAGTGATAACTGTTTCTACCTGTCGATATTGAGTTATCTGATGACACGGTAAGAAATTTGGTAAAGTTTCCTGGACGATCGCGGTGCGGTAGAGTGCCCTAGTACATCCATCCATCCACCATGAATGGACTAGATAATTTCAGACTGAATAAGAGCTGACATTTTGATAACATTGACGTCGATCTACGTTAGTCTCTTCGCCATGTTATGGTTATAAGGTACAAACCATAATCGCGAACATGTTCGGATATATTGATGAAAGGTCTATAAGGATGCGGCTATTAATATTTACCCTGAGTAGACTAGCGGGATGAGAGAGTGGGCTGGGTGCTTTTAGTTGTAATTCAATTGTAACTATTGGTCGGTGTTGATGATGGGTTTCATATGAAGACACGGGATATCTTAGAAAAACTTAACACGTTAATGCACTGCGATCATCTTAGGAAAGGTTAGTTTTTACGCTCCTTTAATCCGCGGATAGACCTACGTACCTTGTTCTCCAACAAGGGGGGTAATAGACTGAACGAGTCTCTAGTTCATATGCACTATTTATCAATAATACGTAAATGACATTTAATAAATTGAAAAAAAAAAACAATAGTGAAAAATATAAAAAACCTGATAATTTGAAAATAAAATCTGAAGAAAAATGTAAAAAGAGAAGAAAAAAAAAAATAGAAAAAATAAATATATATATAAAAAATAATAATAACGAAATGAAATAGACCTTTTATTTAGGCAGCGTTACTTCCCTTCAGTACTCCTGAAATATACATTAGGAACAGGGGCTGGACCCAGTCTAGGGAAGTAAGGAACATAGGTTCATCCGCTGATCAAATGACGTAGTTGTGAGATGAACTGATTATTGTGGGGGTAGAATTACTGATGACCATCTATTTTGTGATAGAATCGGTCACATTAACTGAAATAGGACTTTTGATAGAAAACTTATACCATTACAATTACATTCTAGCGTGTCCCAGTCTTTTAAACCGGAACCAGATGAATGAGCGTTTCCTAACAACTTTTTCCTCTAAGTATTCCCAACTAACAGGAAATATATCTCAGTAACATTTCCGTTTCTTAGACGTGGATGCCATCGAGAATAAAGATATCTGAATTAAGACTGACATATCGATTCCTCCACTTGCATGTAGCACATATGTGAAATTAAGCTTTTGTGTTTTCTTTCTCCCGTTAATTGTGGTGCTTTTATCTGCAAATATTGCTTTCACATTACATTATCCCCAAAGATAGTCAGGCCTTTGCATACATCATTGAGTGACAAAAAACCTGGATTTGAGGTCTACGTCTTTCTCCTGGGAAGTTTTGAAAATAAATTATTATTCCATTTGTCTTTGAAACACAGAGCTGAACAACCAAACTGTCAAATCACTGATAGTTAACCGTCAGCGCCCACAGAGTGCGGGCGAGCACAGGCCGAAAGAGTGAGCTTTCACCCGTCATATATCACTCGGCAATGGCTCGTAGTATAGTACATAAAAAGACATCAGGGTCATAACTTTCTGTTTTCCACACGTGATAATTCTCTTTCCACACGTGGAAAATGCAGCCAATGGTTTAACTGATAATTACCACGTGTGGATATTTCGACCAATTATTCAACCATGAAATACTACACTTGGAAATTATTTACTACGTGTGGAAAATATCCACTAATGATACACGCTAAGAAAAAAGGGTTCTTCAAGGGTTCTTCACGAACACTGATGGTTCTAGGTAGAACCCTTTTGCGCTAAAGGGTTCTTTGCGAGTTTTGAGGGTTCTAGGTAGAACCCTTTCATCCTCGGGGATCAAATCCGGGCATTTTTGTTTTCGCGCCAACGAATTTGTCATGTGACATCTCCCCGCCATCTTGAAGTCTCATTTTTGATCAGTCAACGAGCGTTGGACACTTCCCGAGTTTTCAGATTAATCCAGGAGCAAGACTACATGAAACAGGTACGTATATCAATTTCGGAAGTTACAAACATCCTAAATAATGACTATGGTGTCGTCAGTTGATCAGTAATTCGGGTTAATTTACAAATACAATTCCGAGAGTTTTGTGGCCGGCATGTCGTGGGTACATGTGTGCTAGCTTATAAAACATGTCTATCGGGGCGCATGGATTCTATCTCTCAATATACGAATACCGTACGAACGTTTATTATTTTTTTCATACACCCCGCTCCTCTAAATTTCCAAACTTTTTTTTTGTTGAATGAGACCAACCATCCGCGTCAAACTATTCAAAGAACAACAAGAGGTGAACAAAGAACTCGCGCCAGGAACAATAGGCCTGGCGGACAGCGTAGGCCTACCGTGGTCAGCTGTGTGCCACGTGTCCAGTGACCCAGGCAAGTGGCCTGCTGATTCGATTCGGTTACATCCGGGATTTAGATAACAGTTAACCGTTACAGTCCAACGTACACAGTCACTTATCTATTTTAGTGTTCATTTTATCTTCACCAGAGCTCTAGGTCAGTAATAACAATCCTATAGAAATGTGATATAATTTTCCATAGCCATACTTTTAACACATGTTTGCCTTCACTTGCTAATTCTAATATAATTTAACTGCAAAATTACAATGTTAATTGATATTTTCTACTGTTAATTGAATTAGCTTAGCACTTTAAATGCGGGTAAACAGCCAATCAGAAAAATGAAACTATTAATGTTGAAAAATGAGAACTTTGAAAAGTTCCAGGAAAAAGTCTGTCGTGCCGTTAATTATACTCGAGTACATGTAATTCTTCTGGATAATTACAGGAATTGACGAGATCATTGGAAATTTCAGATATTCATTATCATGTTTATTTTCAAATTACGTGATCATCATATCAATTTGTATATGATGTCAAGTTATGCCATGGTTTATACAGTGGAATAACTTTAAAATAATCATGGTAACTACATGTTACATTTGTTATTCATGTCGTACAACTTCAGTTGTTATTGAGGGAGTTTAAAGACCATTTGTTTAAGTACAAAAAAATTGAATTTTATCGGACATGCACTTTGGATATTCAGCATTGCCCTTAAATTGAACCAGTTTAGTAGCTCATAACTGCCATTGGATTTATTTATCAATTAAGTATTTGTTTATTTTTGGGGGAATTTCCACCCATGTTAAAATAAATTTCGCCTGCCATGAAATTCATTCTCCACTCTAGGTGAAATGTATTTCCACCCTTTAGTTGGGAATGAAATGCATACGAAGGTGCAGATCTCAAATTTGATTTCCCCCTTGCTGTACTGTTTTCAGAGAATGAAATAGATGGCCCCACACTTTCCAGGATGACTGAGAGGATGACAGAGAGGCTCTTCCCAACAATTCGAAAACAAACTCTTTTTCTTGACGCCTTAGAAGACTTGAAGAAGAATGATGCCATGTCAGATGAGTAAAGTACCAGTGTTTCTGAACTGATCTCTTGGGACATATATTACTGCATTGAAAATTATACAACTAACCAATCTCACAAATTATGAGAAATATATTTTTCTACATGTGTATTAATGAGAGCCCTCCTAAGAAAAGATAATTGTAAGAGTTTGGAATAAAAGTTGGGTAAAGTGCTTCAAGGACATGTACATACCATGGTAAATGACCCCAGACCCTACTTTATTTGAACAATACTGAACAGAAAGTATAATTTCAAATTATGTTTACTGTATTATAATCAATGTGAAACGACATTTATTATTCATATCATTGCCAGGACCATCTAATGCTGACCCATCTATTCCTGAACCAGAGCGGGAGAGACCTGAACAGGAGAATCCAAGGACATGTGGACTCTTGAGCTTCCCACCATTAGTGAATATGGCTCTCCAAACTGAAGATGGAGAGCTGAAGTGCTCACGGAGGACTAAGATAAAGACCATGCTGATTCAAGTCCTCTTTGATCAGCTAAGTCAGATTGCCATGTAAGTTTTAAATCTTTTTTTCTGACCACATTAGCCACAGCAAGATAAATGAATGCCTCAGATCAGATATTTATCATGTTTATCAGCCTGTCGTCATCCATAAATACTTTCTGTGTCTATTACTATATTAATTCTTCACTTATCAAGAGTCTCAAGCATTTTATCAAAGCAACAGTTAGCTAGTTTGTATTGAAAATTGCAATCCAGTTTGTTTTGTGTAACCATTTTCGTGAAATTGGTTCAAGAAAATTAACATATGTAAGCTGGCGTATGAGAATGAAAGGTACATGCCCACCTTAACATTTTTTGTGTGAAGTCTAGCACATACACGTGAGTGTGTGTGAAGCTGACACACATAACTTTCTAGCTAACATCTGTATCCCAAAAGTACATGTCTGGCTTAGCATTTTTGTGTGAAGTCTAGCACATACACGCGGGTGTGTGAAGCTGACACACATAACTTTCTAGCTAACATCTGTATCTCAAAAGTACATGTCTGCCTTAACATTTTCTGTGTGAATCTAGCACATAAATGTGAGTGTGTGAAGCTGACACACACAGAATTTTCTAGCTAACATCTGTATCTCAAACGTACATGTCTGCCTTAACATTTTCTTGTGAAGTCTAGCACATACACGTGAGTGTGTGAAGCTGACACAAACATAACTTTCTAGCTAACACCTGTATCTCAAACGTACATGTCTGCCTTAACATTTTCTGTGTGAAGTCTAGCACATACACGTGAGTGTGTGAAGCTGACACACACAGAACTTTCTAGCTAACATCTGTATCTCAAACGTACATGTCTGCCTTAACATTTTCTGTGTGAAGTCTAGCACATACACGTGAGTGTGTGAAGCTGACACACACATAACCTTCTAGCTAACATCTGTATCCCGAAAGTACATGTCTGCCGTAACATTTTCTATGTGAAGTCTAGCACATACAGGTGAGTGTGTGAAGCTGACACACACAGAACTTTCTAGCAAAAATCTGTATCCCAAAAGTACATGTCTGCCTTAACATTTTCTATGTGAAGTCTAGCACATACAGGTGAGTATGTGAAGCTGACACACACAGAACTTTCTAGCAAAAATCTGTATCCCAAAAGTACATGTCTGCCTTAACATTTTCTGTGTGAAGTCTAGCACATACACGTGAGTGTGTGAAGCTGACACACACACAACTTTCTAGCTATAACATCTGTATCCCAAAAGTACATGTCTGCCTTAACATTTTCTGTGTGAATCTAGCACATACACGTGAGTGTGTGCATCTGAAACTAACAGAACTTTCTAGCTAATATATGTGTCAGTACATGTTTTGCTTGTTTCCTATCTACGCTTTTATATATGCCTCTGGATGTTTGGAGAGGACACATCTTGATTATTCTATCTAGCATTCGTAGCATTCAGCTTTTTTTTTAATATTTGCCAGGTGAATTCAATCATATACATATGAATGTGTGAAAGTGAAACACCATCCAGTAATACTGAAATTATAGTTTATTAAAGAGGAACACAATTTATTGTTCGCTTGTGTATAGTGTAAACATGTATTTGAAACTTGATAAACCAGAATTCTGTCAAAATCGACTATATATATCTGGTCCTAAGAATGATCGGCTTATACATGTTTCACTGTTTAACTATTCCATGTCTAAGCTTCTTGACACTGGTATAAAATCGGCTTGCAAATCAATCGCATTTTTACTCTGTTTCAGATTCTTCAAATTCCAACTCCTGTAACGGCCCTGCAAAATTGCAGGAAAGGAAATCCGTTAAATGCAGAGAAGATGTCCATTTACTTGGATGATATTCAGGTGCTGAATGATGACGCCACCATGGATATTTCATTCAGTCCGAGTGCCATATTTGCCTTATAGTATGTGTTTGGTGTAGAGTACCCCAAAGGACTAAAAAAGACCATGCTCTTCCTGGAGAAGTTTGTTTTCTTATTAAATGTGAACACACCAGTGCCCATCAGAGTAAGCAGGGTTGATACATCATTGATGGACTGAATGGACAGGTCTCCTCACAATGGACACATTTCAAACTTTTTGTGTCAAACTAACCTGCATGGTTGATGTGAGGCATAATATTGAACACTCTGAAAGCAGCATGTACATTCTCATTTAATATGATATTGAACAGTGGTAACCAGAGAGCGAGGACTTGTCTGAGGAGAAAGTGAAAGTTCTTTTATCAGATTTGCTGGTCATGATTTTCTCTCCTATCTTTTTGAATGGAACCAGATCTATCACAATAAATACAAATGTTTTTCTCTAACAAAATCAACAGTCGTATTTTTAATTATTCATCATTCTTGGGGTCATGGAGATATCACACCCCAAACTATGTATTTCTAAGGCAATATTCAAGAAAGCTTTCAACGCAAAATTCAGATTTATGCATGTGTATGGTAAGGTCTCTAATAAATTATTCACCTTAGACTGCCTTTCAACTCGTTCAGATAAAAATCCAAATCTCCGATTGTGCAGAACTTTCTTTCCTAACATCTTCAAGAGCACAATTTTGCACAGTGTAAAACAAATTAGAGTTGTACATGGATGGAATATTGTTTTGGAATTAGCACTTCATTAGTGTTATGAAGCGTTCAAATTATTGAAGATCTTGACGAATATTACTGAATTTGGCCCTTGACTAATAGAATGCATGAAAAACTTATTCTCCTTGCTTTCAATTTCAAACAATATTTTGTGCATTAGTTCGGTGTAATATATTAAAGCTTGAACCCAACTATAAAAAGGTGTGTATGCTTTCATTCAAAGGGTTCTACCTAGACCCATATGCCAAAAAGGGTTCTACCTAGAACCTTTGTGAAAGGGTTCTACCTAGAACCATATGACAGAAAAGGGTTCTACATAGAACCCTTTCAAAAGGGTTCTACCTAGAACCATTTGATAAAAAAGGGTTCTACGTAGAACCCTTTCCAAAGGGTTCTACCTAGAACCCTTCAAAAAGGGTTCTACTTAGAACCCTAAAGGGTTCTCCCACAGCTATAAGCTGAAGAACCTAAAGGGTTCTAACCCTAGAACCCTTTTTCCTAAGAGTGTAGAACTGGACATACCACGTTTGGAAATTATTTACCACGCGATCACCCTATCAAAAAACTCTATCTGGCCTGGGCTTTTTGGGACCTGACCTTTGGGCGAAAATGGCCCCCCCCCCCTTCTTTTTTCGAATGCTATCAATTAAAACCATCGTCACAGAAAGCAGATTTACGCAATTTATGATGTCAAGGAGAACCGGGACTCAAATAGTTTCAAAATTCAATCCTGTCAAAACCGTAGGACTTGATCATACAATTGGTACCTTTGATAAAGAACAATACTGCCTCTCATTTCTGAAGCATGTTTGGGAAGCCTTCAAATTCGCCGCAAACTGTCGATTCCCGCCATTTTGGAGGGATCTTCCTGTGTGAAGCTCTCATTCATTGGCTGGGTAAAATTAAATTTGACGCGTGGATAACTTGGAATACCAGGTGTGGAAATTATTTGCCACGCGTCGTATTTCCGAATTCAATGATTGAATGACAAACACCACGCGTAATAACTAATTTCCACACGTGGTATTTCCAGTTCTATCATTGGTGGATATATTCCACACGTGGTAAATAATTTCCACGTGTGGTATTTCCAGGTTGAATAAGTGGTCGAAATATCCAAACGTGGTAATTACCAGTCAAACCACTGGCTGTATTTTTCACGTGTGGAAAACAGAATTACCACGCGTGGAAAATAGAATTACCTCGCGTGGAAAACCAGAAATTATGACACTGATGGCTTACCATATTAGAATATACTGACTCGCCCATCACTGGTAGGAATCCATATTGGCACACATGTTTAAACTCCTTGCAGGCACAGTCAAACTCCCAAGCTCTACCAGGCATTCACCACGTTCTGCTTCGCGCCTCTCCATTTAGCGCGGTAAGGGTCTCACGGACTTTGCCGGAGTTGACCCAAGGTCATCTGTTGCCACAGTAAAGGAACATGACGACCGTCTAAGTGGGCGAATTAATATCAGCCGCGATTCACCGAAATATATTTCCGCAACATATAGTTCTAGGATAATTTGTCAAAAAGCTGCCTTCAAACTGTATGACACTGCCGTTTTGTAATACACTGAATATCCGTTAAGTATATTTCAAGATAAATATACGTTTTGCGATCAGTAAAACAGTTAGACAGAACAGTTCTTGATTTCTGCAGGAATCCTGCAAAAGATGGCGAGACCCCTACAGGGGTAAATGCAGCGTAGCGCAAAACATCCTGGGAGAGGATGTCAAACTCCAAGTAGGATTAATCTCCATATTTCGGTTCTATTAATCACTGCTAGATGCCAATCATTCATATTGCCTAGCGCGAGAAATCATTTCACAAACGTACATTTACCAGGTCAATCTCCTTTATCAGATATACTCGATATAATGGTATTTGCTGCTTCAAAGGTTTCTTCTTTGAAGTAGCAGGAACGCAACTTGGCTGGGTGGTGCTTCACTTCTATTCACCCAGTAACCCTTGATTTCACCATGCTGTAGATTTTGTTTTCGTTGGCTCTTTAGCAAGGCGAACTACATTTCTATAATTAATTATGGGCTGGTTTGGGCCTATGCCCCATACCACAGTTTGCAAAAGGTGCTTCGTTAGGCTGCGGAGAATTAGGCCCAATAGTGCTGTCTGATTCAGGGATAATTAGCTAAAAAACTTCAGCAAATCTCGTCAGTTTTAGGCCGCTGCCCGCGCAGTCATTTGTTAGAATATTCTTGCGCGGAGAGTGCCAATAGACGTTTTCGTTCCCAAGATGGCTGACGTATAGCAACAAGCTATAATCGTAGGGCCGTAGCTTCATGGAAAATGAGTCACAGTAGTACGCCGAAACTCCGAGCAGCACATGTCAGCTGTAGGACTTGCGTTGCCATGGAGACTTCCGTTGGCTTGGGATGAAAAGCCAGGAGACACACCTCAAAGACCTAGATCCTTCGGGGATATGCTCTAGGAAATATTCATTAGTATCTCCTGATAACGGAGAAGAACTACGAGGACTATGTGAGCGGAAATACATTCTATCGTATGTGGTGTACCACAATTCTGGCGGATCACGGTTTACAGTAAACTGTAGCACTCTCTAATAAATCAAGAAATTAAAAGACAGTGTCAGCGTGCTGTTCCAGTTGTCTCCCCTCCAGCGATTAATCATTCGACCCGCGCCATTTTTGAGACGAACGTTCTCATTGAATCACTATTTATAGGAGCAACCGCAGTCTTCATACACAACCACGTGACTGTCTCAGCTGACCCATGACGTAGACCCGTTTCGTTTTCGATCTCAAAATCTGCCGTCCAACTGGGAAAATGTTGTTGCTGCATCAGCCAGTACTAATTGGCCCGCCGTAGAGCTTTACAATCCATACACCGTTAATGCGCTACGGAATCAGCCGAGCGGTCGCGAATGGATATGCATAAGCTCAACCTGTAACCATTTGGGTCATCTATATGCAGTAAGACTGACCCTGAGATCGTGTGTATCCATTTTCAGCCTACTTTTTCGGCAACTACAAAAGGAAATTTTCAGAAATCAATACCACGTGACTTCGTCAGCCAATCAGCTGAAGTCTACGGACGTAACCCCAACGTAACCAGCCATTTTCGAGTCATGTGATGTCTTACTTGTTCAAAATTGCAGATATACCTCACCTCTTGGATGATACTAAAGTTATTCACACCTATATATTTTGTAAGCTCAGGCAATATCTGTTTCCGAAGTGGTATGAAAACCTATAATTTATCAGATTTCTCCAGTCTGTTCTCCGCCGGATGAAGGCCGAACAGAATACGGTAAAGTACCGGATATCGCTCCGCGATAATGGAGACACACGATTCGCAAGCCATCTTATGGATGGCGAAGTGTACGCAAATGGCATAAGCTGGGTTCTTACGGAAAACAACAACAAAAAATGAGCAAAATGTTGATTATATGAAAACAGATGAAACAATATCAAATACAGTTGTCATAAACCAAACCTAGTAATATTAGTTCACATTTTCGCACCAAATATTTAATCTTTCTTTTCAGTCGACTTCAAATGGCACGTAACGATCGCGGATCCGACAGATCGCGGCTATTATCTCATCGTATTCGTTTCATAAACATATTATTACCGTTCTACACATAGTATCCAAAAGTATGCACTTCTTGGTGTCCTCCAGAGATCTGTAAAATTAAATATCAAGTCAGCAAATCTTTCATTTCCCGCTATGGGCTATGGGTTTCTGGGTTTCTGCAGTATACAATTATTGCTCACCAGAGCCCACTTGGAACGCTTTAGTTCCGTTAGGGTTAAAATAACGCCCTTTATAAATCCCAAAGTACACAGCGAACATTTTAACATTTTGTTGTATTAGAACAAAAACAGTGTTCTGAGCTGTTTTTGTCTGCTGTGTGCGGGGCCCATAAACAGAAAAACATCTGTTCGGAACAAATGTTTGTGAGATTAGTTTGAATATGCGAACCGAAAGTTTTTCGCTGGAACAAGTCTCTGTCGTCGGTGTGCTGTGACATCCTCCCCACAGCGCATGCTCCATTTCACAGGCTCATTTAATATCCCTGCCTCCAATATCGGAAGTTGACCTTTACTACGTTGCCATGACGTATAGGGGAAAACCCACGTACGCACGGTTCAGTTTGAATCCGGTGGAACAACTCCTTCAGTGTTGCACATGAGCGAACTACTTTTCATATGCTCTGTCCAGATAAACAGGGAAAATAATCTCCAGATAATTGTTTTTAACGCTAGGTCAACAGAGGTATTATGCAGACTTGAAAAGTAATCGAAATGTTTGGCAAACATCTATTATACTAAATATGATGTCACTTCCGGCGATGTGCGCGAAGGCTCCGAATCCGATCCAAAAATCTGACTGTTGGCTGGGGTACTATTAGACCCCCAGCGAGGTGGTTGGTGCTGTGACCGTTCTCGTGACATTTTCCAACTATTAACCAATCAACTGGAGAGCCGCGCCCATGTGACAAAAAATTAAACCCGAGACTACGTCTGCTTGTGGCGATGGCGCTTTATTTCGAGATTAAATGTTCGCTTTGCGCGGAACAAAAACAGTCAAAAACACGAAAAAGTGTTCTTGTTCTAATACAACAAAATATTCGCTGTGTGCGTTGAGCTTAATTTCACACCGGAGCACATGGACCAGTATAGTTTATGAAGAAAAAGTCCCCAAAATAAATCATCATGCCCAGCCAATGGTGCGCGGTAAATGGTCTTCTCCCGCGTGTTCAGAGGGTTTGCTGTCGACGAATAGTCTGGTTTTGTTAGTCGGCAGAAAATATCATAGGACCATCTCAAGCAAAGAGAAAACTGAAAAAGCGGAATTTGTCATGATTGGCTTATTATCGGCGCTCGGAGAAAACTGACAAATAGCTCTCACGATTTTTTTTAGCGCTAACACTAGATTGTAATTCCCAGATATACATGTACCATCTTCGTTTATCTTTGTTAGCTAGAGACCGTGCGATGGTGACACACTGCAGGAATCGGGGTTTTATCCAAGCATTCGTCTATTTCCGACAGACGGTTGCGTGATTGGTCAACAGATTAGGGCGATCCTGCTCTCTAAAATGGAGGTAAAAAAGGTCGTTTTTGCTTAATAAATCAGTTTACATAAGCAATTCAGCAAAATCTTCTTAGGGCGCACACAGACACATATATCCCCATCAATTGGAAGTAAAATATAAATTATCCTCTATTTAATTTGCATAATAATATGTCAAATATCTGTCACGCCATTGAAACAACATTGACTGGTTCTTCAAATGGCAAATTTATTTTAGGACATTGAACAATAGATAGATTCATGCGCCTGAAGTTTTGGAGCATTGGTTCAGAAAGAATCAAAGATATTGAGCAAAAACGATCTTTTTACCTCCAATTTAGAGAGCGGGATCTCCCCGTCCTTGTCAATCATGAGGTAGCTACTGGTATCTCTTCTCTGCCGGAAGGTCACCGAACCGCATTGAGACATTAAACGTGTCAGATCTAATACATGAGCAGTGTGACTAACGTCACAGGACCTACGAAGTAGGATAGGCATTATGGCTCCGACGCGAACTGAACTCTTGGAAATCCCCACCCCCAGTTGAAATCCTGCCTATATTAAGATGGGCACTGCCCAAGTCAGAATCACCAGTGATTTTCATCAAAAGTCACCAAAAATTTTCATCAAAAGTAAGTCAGCTCAGAACTTGTTGGTAACAGTCCCTTAATGCAACTTCATGCAAAAAATCAAGGTTTTGATATCAGTGGTTCTCCTTATTTTGCCGACGAAAGGATTCGGATGGACTGACTGACTGACTGACTAACTCATTACCGGACAATTTGCAATCTGTAGCCTACTTCGTAGGAATTTAGCCGTTTCTACTCGAGATGGAGAATCTCGCGAAGCTAATCGTAGTAATCAATTTTAATACCATACCGATACTCAGCTTGTGGTCCTTGGAGAAAGATGACCACCCACATTAAAGCGATACTGACCATCGGCAACTATAAAATACAAAGCCCTTGAACGTGTCCATTTAATCTTTGCCTAATTACGCGTATATACATAAAAGAAAACCTGCCGGGCAATGACCGTCTCCGTCCATTCTAAATCTTATCATTAATTGACGGCAAATGAGCCGGATGAGAGAGAGAGTATCGTATCTGGACCACTGGTGGCTTAATCTCTGCAGTAACGCCAGAGAAAAGCAATAATGATGATAACCACGTAGGAAATGACTTTGTTTTGTATAAGTAAAAGGGGTCAATTGGGTTTATTGGATTAAATTATTATATCCATTTTAAAGCCTTCGCATCATGTACATTAAGTAGTAGAGCAATCCGATTAAAACCAGACCTACAAAAAGCCGCTCCCCATCTTTGCTTATCGGTAATTTAGGTCATTAATGCATTAACAACCCCCGTTTCCGCGTTCGGTGTACGGATCAATCGAATAAATTCTCCATAATTTAGAGATGTAGGTTGAAACGCCAAGCTCGGGCCAAATCTCCGCGGGGAAGGCAGGTTGACCCCGAGATATTCTGTGCAGAGAAATGTCTTCTGTAATTGATCGATATATCGGAAATCTCTTAATGCCAATCGAATATTATCATGGTTTCTAGGGAATAAAATATTAATCTGATGAAACAAGTTAAACTATATGAGAAGTTTAGTTTTACATATATCGTGCACTTATCCTCCCTTTCGCTGCCAAGTGAGGTGGGCCAGACACATGACCTGGATCTGTCTATAGCTAGGTTTTTGAACACGGAAACCCGGGCCTTGGATCCTGATCTTAAAAGATGGGGAGCGTTTTATTCATAAGGGCGATAATTAACTTCAGCAGATAAACTATAAGTTGCTTCGTAAAGAAAATATCTTCTTTAGCTCTTATATATATAATATATACTGCCATGCCATTTTGGGTATAGAAAAGGATGTGTTCGCTTTAGATGGATATTTTTCCCTTCAGAGTCGCTCTCTGTTGCTCTATTGTCTCGCACCGAGCCGGGCCGGTAAACTGTGACGTAATGCTCAGGCGTTCCCCAACTCTTTGTCAGACAGGCCAGGCCAGTCTAATGGGAAATTTTGGTTCATATTCTCATACGGTTACCTTTAGTATTTTCATGAACGACCCAGATATTTACGAACAATAATCGGTTATATTAATGTATAAACCGATTCGAAAACTGAAAAATCACTGCCAAAAGTTCAGCGAACAATAATTAAGGAAGTAACTGGAAAAAAAAAAAAAAAAAAAAAAAAAAAACGTATTGGCACATGGGAAAGCAAGCATCACCACTTCTTGAGAGTTATTTCCTTAATAAAGGCCTTGATACATTGTATAATACAAGCTTAACCTTATAACTTTTCAATTCATAGTTACAACTTTCCGCTGCCCCTAAGACGAAATGATATATGTGTAACAATTATTTTTTTTGCTCTGCTGGATCGCCAGAATATTCAAACACTGAACAAGTGGTCTGACTGTGCGTGTGGAGTTGTTTGTCTGCAATTCTGTTCACGAATTATAAAAAAAATAAGGGATTATGTGCGTTAGGGGTTCGCTGTCTTTCACTTCACGTCACTTTAAAGTCCAAACTGAAGATGGAAGAAAAAAGGAGAAAATGAAAATATTTTTTCAGGGATTTGGGGATTCGAACCAAAATGTTGCGTTTCTTTTAATCTGTAGTCCGACACTGTAACCATTCGGCCAAGCAGCTGTTTACAATTATCGGGTTGAGGAATCATGTGCTGAATGACGGTGAACGACACCCTTTCAGAGCATTACAAGCATTTTGACATATTTCAGTATTATGAAAATATGACACCTTTAACCAAAACGATTTTTCAGTATCATTTTGGATCAAACGCACCGCATTTCGATATGTAAGACTCGTTTTGGTTAAAGGTGTCATATTTTATATATGAAGGAAATTCCCTTCAAGAATATCGCAAAAATTGCAAAAACAAACAAATGCTTATTTTCTAATACTCGTAATATTTTTTTGACAAATCTCTTCTCGGTGAAAATTGAAAATATGAAAATTCAGTATTTTCTCTCTCAAGCTAATAACCTTTCAAGTGAACGAGAGGAAATTATATTTTCGGTTTATAAACGCAACACACCAAGGAAAAAAATACGGTCAAACCGAACACCTCCTTTGGAACATTTGCCGGAAAATTGCGTTAAAAGAGATCGGGCTCCAGGGAATGAAAACTGTAATATGTGAATTAAGATTGCAAGCTTCGCCCATATCAGGGTTTTTTTATTAACTAGTTTTTCATTGGGGTAACCCCGATGAAAAACTATTGCAAATTGAGTGCTTGGAAAATTCTGAAATTGAGTTTTCACCCAATAAATTGAGTTTTTTTCATGTAGGAATTATACTGAATAAAAATTAAGTTTTTCAAGAGATAAGTCGAGTTACCAAATAAAAATGTTGGACTGTAATGACAAATTCTCGAGCAAAATCGTCTTCTTGTTGTTGTTGTTAATTTTCAAGAAACCGTCTTGAGTGAATCGAAGTCGGCGGTCACAATAGCTAAGTCACATATGCATACTGCGATGCCTGTCGATTTATAACTTCTTAATTATCCATAAAAATGCGTCCTTGCCGTCTATATATGAAAATTTATTCATCAAAGGATATAAAATCGACCGTAAATTTGACATTTCCACCGCCTTTGAACTGTAAAATGGCGGCTGATAGATCAAGTCAGTATACCATAGAGATGGTTGGAATCTGGCTTTATCCAATGACAGACTTCGTTTCTTCAATTCTGACCAATCAAATATCTCTTTTTGAGGCACTACGGAATGCAGAACACGTGCTTTTGTCTTCATATCCCGTTGTCTGACAGTCGACATGCGGATGATTTTGCGGTAATAAGTATCAATAAATATACATTTTACTAAGGACGACCTGTAGACCAATATAACCGGTCGTAATTCATAAAGTTGGAATATTTGTTTCCGTCGATCCTCAAAGACGCGTATTTGCCCCTGTCAAGTGTAAAAAAATTTGCATATTGTGGAGGTCACAGAGGTCAAGTTCACTATTGTTCCGGCACTTCCGGTCACGTGACCGGAAATGACCTTAGGCGGGCATGTATTCCTCCGCGGCGATGCGGTTTGGCGGTGATGCGGTCGCGGAAAGAAACCTTCGCGGACAGAAAGTATTCCGCGGTGATGCGGTCGCGGGGAGAAGCTTCCGCAGACAGAAAGTAGTCCCATGTCAAGGGCCATTTTCCCCTGATTCGCATATGACGTCACTATGACGTCACATCCGGTCACATGACATCCGGGTCACAGGTCACATCCAGGTCAAAAGGTCAAAGGTCGCTTCTGGTCACGTGACGGCCCAGCAATAAGGCCGTACCTAAGACCCCAGTGACTCCCAATGTGAATCTCCCGGAATGCATGTATAGAGGATGGTCTCCGTCAATATCGCCAGTACTATGGCCAGCATAAATGGCAAGTGAGGAACCCTCAGTTTCTCAACACAGCTCCATACACGCGAGTCGGTCCGTATTGGCACGAAAAAAAAAAAAAAAAAAAAAAAATACATGAAACCGTCCGAAGTAAGACTTATAGTAATAAACATAACCTATAGGTGTTGTACGATGTTATTATGCCGAGTCTATGATCAGTGCGACCGGTCGAGCGTTTATTGTCCATTATGTCTCCGCAAAAATAAACATACAAAATGGCGGTGCTTGCTGTGGGAATTCCCCGATCGTGCTGCCCTCTGGAGGCAAGGAAGACAACTCTGACAGGGCGACCCTCTGTAGGGCAAATTCCTGGTTATCTCCCCTGATTCGAACATTTGCATCTATGCGAGAAATGCCTGTATGGGGTATAGGGATGGACATTTTTTTTCTTTTGGATTTTACTATGGGTTGTGGGATCTTGTTTTCTTCGTCTCACCGCGTAAAACACGATGGGAGGGGTCTAGAAGCTAAGCGGAGAAATGTTTTGAAAAGTTCAGGTAGGTCTGTTGGAGTGGATAGGCCCATACTGAAACGCCCGCATGAAATGGTCGATGTTCTGCGGATAAATTCGACTACCAAACACACGGACGCTCTGTCGATGGGGTTGGAGAACAACACAAAATATTGGCAGTTCAACGCAATATCTCTGGACGCCTTCCCTTGAGGAAAGAGATTCTGAGTGAAATAGATGACGGACAGATTGCGATGATGGGATCCTTTGGTGAATAGGTCGGCGATTTTCGAGTTGTCCTTGGCCGCACTCATCAGATCATCGAGCACTACCACGTTGGTCTGCTCGGAATCGAAGTAATAGGGTTCGTCTTTGTCGTGAGGAATTCCTGGGACAAAGCTCACATTCTGTAACCTTGTAGTTTCGTAGGCGGGCTGCCATTGGCTATAACACCAAACAACACGTGTCGGAGCTGGGGTTGCCACACCTTCCTCTAAGAACTTCATCACCCAGGACGTCTTTCCACACCCCGTGGGGCCGCTCACCGTCATTGTATAGGGATGTTCTACGCCACTTGGTGGACCTATAGCGGGACTTGGTGGTGTCTCTTGTCCATGCGTTAGACGCATATGTCTGAGCATATTGTCGCGACGAGAGAGTGTCTTTTGACAGAACGGACATGTACTCGACATGGTACCCGGTCAAAGGATGGATACAGACTGAGGTTACTGGCGTACAAACGACCTTATATGACCACTCACTCACTCACTCACTCACCGTCGTTAATGCGTCCATGTGTTAAGACGGGCGTTGGGGACGCCTCACGGGCGTTGTGCACGCCTCACTCACTCACTCACTCACACTCACACTCACTCACTCACTCACTCACTCACTCACTCACTCACTCACTCACTCACTCACTCACTCACTCACTCACTCACTCACTCACTCACTCACTCACTCACTCACTCACACGCGCATACACTCACACTCACAGGTAACTCTACCAGGTAGTTGGATGGAAAAATAGGCCGTTCTCTACTCCAAATCCACTCCATCGCACCTCCGAAACTCCCGCTTTCGCTACTACTCACTGATGACGTCACAGGTGACGTAGACATCCCTTCAAGTCGTGGTGTACACCCCAAGAGTTACAAAATAACACTTTGATCACTTGAACCCTAATAGTACTCCGCCTCCAAGATCAATATACTGCACGGTACGCGGCCACGCAAAGGTCAAAAGGTCAACGCTCCGTACTTCCCCGAGGTCAATATGGTTTTCACCAGAGGTCACGCTCCATTCACCCATACCGGAAGTGACGTCATAGGTCACGCGACACAGACAAGTCTGGACATGTCCAAAGGTCACGTGACCTTGTATCCGAATTCAACAGAATAAGCCGCTGCCACATTGGTCAAGTTTTTTTTACCAAATTCAAGATGGCGACCAAACTCTGGCAGAGGTCCCTTTCCAATCTCCAGCGCCAACGCCTCAAGTTAAGTGCAAAGAGGTCAATGCGACCTTTTCCGTCTTTATACTACTACTAGGGTCCAATACTATAGGCTAGCAACTTTCCACGATCAAAATTGTCCCAAGAGGGCTAGTCGGTGCTCAGAGACCCTAACAAATTCACTGGCGCCGATCAAAGTCTTCAAGACCGATCAAAGTCTTCTTCAACTTGGAAGCTATCAAAACTTACTTTTATATTTTGTTTCCTTCTTTCTTTCTTCGTTTTTTTTTCTTTTTTTTTCGCGCAAAAGTGGTACGGCCATGCCCGTACCTGCCGTACCGCTTCCGACGCCCTTGCATCTTATATCATCTCATCTTATATCATCGCATCTTATATCATCTCATCTTATATCATCTCATATTATATCATCTCATATTATATATCATCTCATCTTATATTATCTCATCTTATATCATCGCATCTTATATCATCTCATCTTATATCATCTCATCCTATATCATCTCATCTTATATCATCTCATCTTATATCATCTCATATTATATATCATCTCATTTATATCATCTCATCTTATATCATCGCATCTTATATCATCTCATCTTATATGACCTCATCTTAGGGGGACCGAGTGTAGGAAATGTTCTCCCATGGAAATGTTCCCCCTGGCATGACTCAAATAAACCATGTGTATATGTTTTTATGTATTTTGTTCTGTGGTTTTTACCTAACATTGAGAAATCTGAAAGGTAGGGGGGATTCCAAGGGGGAAAAATCCTAGGGGGTGAAGGTTAACAGGGGGGAATATTACCAGGGGAGATATTTCCTGTGGGAACTTTTTCCGTGCACCAGGGGGCCCATTTCGGTGGTCCCGCTGCTGGACCACTTAAAAGTAGTCATTTGGGCCACCTTATTTCTCTCAGTGTATATGCTGATTCTAGTCCCCCCCCCCCCGCTCCTCCCTTGCTCACCTCGATCGGCTCCCTCCAATTTCTGCGTCAACTTTTGTGAAGTAATATCCACTCTGAGTAATTGGGCCCAACATGGAAGTGCCCAGGATATGGACAATCAAGCAGAGAATGATGTGTGGTATTGTCGCTACTTGGTGGTTGCGTGAAAATTCATGATGGTTAATTTTACTGCCTGGGGAGATGTTGATGTCGGTGGCGGGTGCTTTATACCGACGTCCTGCTGAAATTCAATAACACTCTATGATTAAATTGACGAAAATAGAAGATTAGAGAGATGTTGTTGGCCCATGTCATTTATTTCTAGCAGAATTAACCTATAACAACAACTCGTAGTTTTCGCCCTGAGCGTCTAGAACTTCTTCCTTCTGTATTTACCGCTTAAAATAGAAAAAAAGTTATCAACATTCACCAAACTACCCGGAAGATGTTATTTTTGGAATATTATATCGAGATGGTACACAGTCGTGTGAGTGGAGTATTGATGAATGTCGCATTCATTATTATGGTTATAAAATCAATGTTCATATCGTGTTTATTTTTCAATCTTGAGGAAATCTGACCACACAATTACCAAATATTAGTCAATTTATGGTTTCCGAATCATACTATAATTCGAGACGTGTTTGTTTGTGGGGTTGATTAATTCTTTTCATAACCCCTGCTGTTTTGCGCGAGCACTGGCTTTTAGTGAAGTCGGCTCTAGCCACTGACACATGTTAACTCAATGCAAACTGCACACATATCAGAATATATGGGAACAAAACTCTGCCAATATCACTCCGATTTTCATTCTGTTTAGTTATTATTGAACCGGAAAAGATGCCCGTTTCGGAAATATATGATTTGAGGAACATTGCCTTTTATTTCATGGCGAAAAATATACACAAAAATATGGTATCAATTCGCCGGGAATTTTTCGCGATGTACCCACGCTCGGTTTTTATCATTTTGTTCTTAACAGCGCTTCCATAAAATATAAATTCATATATACATTTTTGTCTCGAGTATTATAGGATTATAAAACTATAAATATCATTTCTTTATCTTCAGTCGTTTTCTTGCAATGTTTCCAGGAAAACTAATAACATGATTTTTGAGGAATTTCGGGAGCCGAGCGGTTTTATACACACTCGATGACGGCCGTTTCTTTCAAAGTATTAAGCCACATTAAGAACGTTTATATTTCTAGGTAACCTTACGAGGCAGAAAAGTATACTATTCTAACCAATTTACAGGTTTATTTCGTTTTGTGTTCTAGAAAAAGCTGAAGAGTGAAAGTACCGAGATTTAAGTCTATGTATCAATTAATTTTTCCTAGAAATCCTTCCAAAACATTTTCAAATGTTATCCATGGTCTATATTAAAAAAAAAAAAAAAAAAAAAAAAATTGAATACTTCCCATATTTGCTGGTGTTTTCCTCAATCATATTCTGATATATTCCCGCTTTCAACCCGTCGGTGTATTGCGGAATGGTCAGCTCGGCTCCCGAAATTCCATAAAATCGTGTTACACGTTTTTCTGTAAACATTACAAGAAAACGGTTGAAGAAACAAAAATGGCATTCATATTTTCAGAATCCTATATAATACTCGAGATGAAATAATATATTTTTGGATTTTTATTTCATGAAGCGCTTTTAACAAAAGCCAAGTTACGGTATATATCGCGGGAATTTTCTGGCGAACTGACATCATATTTTTTGTTAAACATTTTTTTCAAAATTTATATTTCTGAAACGGACATCTCGTCAGGTGTAATAAAAGCTAAACAGAATGAAAACTGGATAGAGTTTGACAGAGCTTCGCTCGATTATATCCTGATATGTGTGCAGTTTGCATTGACTTACCATGTGTCAGTTGCTGGAGCCGACCGCACTTAACGTCACAACAGTATGGGGTATATGGAAAGTGTCTGCACCTTTCTGGTTCTTGGCTTCCGGATTTCTGGGGTAAAAATACTTGTTCCTGAGGTTGGAACGGATACGCTCAACTCATGTTCTTAGATAATGGATTGCCCAGTTTTCAGTTACATGGGATGGAGTATTGTGCGTATGATGATAGTTTGACCTGCTACAGTTTAACATGCATAATTTCCTCACTTTATATATCTATTGGTTACGGCAAATTTAGCAAATTGGCCTGATATATATATCCATACATCTGTATCAAATGCTTCACTATTTGCTATTTGCGTTTTTAATGAATTGATTATGGTAATCAGTTTGTCCATTAGAAACATAAGTTACTAGCAATTTTACAGAATAGAAAATAATAGAATAGGCTATATTTCAGTCGAGTTTCAATCTACAATCTGGACCACAGAAAACTGTCCCATTGATTGGGGGGGGGGAAATTATGTTTTATTCAAGTTTTTTTTCCACTCACATGGTGACAGCCAGTTTGAATGGTGGAGGAAGCAAGGAAAACTGTTAGGATTTTTGGGTATAGACGTGACGTACCCAAAATATTTGGGCCAACTGAACCCAAAATGTTTGGGCCAAAATGGAATTTGACCTAAATTTTTTGGATCCGTCTCGTCTATACCCAAATATATATCTGGTCAATTTGACTCAATCCGCGTCTGACAGTGCACCCATCGACAGGTAAAACTGGCATACTTTCACACATGCATCATGCACAATAGGAAAGAGGATACTACAACCACCTCACTGGGGCAATACCCCAGCCACCAGTTAGATTTTCGGACACGATTCCCACCCAAGCGCACACAGCCGGAAGTGACATCATACACTGCCAGAAAGATTTTTTTTTTTACCCCAAAATATTGGGGTCAAAAGTTTGGGTAAAAATCGAATTTGATCCAAATTGTTTGCGTCCGTCACTTCTTTTCTCATATTGACTCAATAACTCAGAAAAGGTTGCGGCCTGTATTTCTAACAACCAGATAATCATAAACGCTTCATCTTGCGATAAGTTCTATATTTATACCTCATACCAGAATTGTTCATTGTTATTGGTCGTAACTGAGTCAAGTGATATTCTGTAATTCCCGATTTGAAATTTATAACGCAAGACATATTACATGTTCTGCAATAGCCAACTGTCAACTTGAGAAATAGCGTTTTCATATGCGTGCTCAATGGTTATTTTACGCACGGTTAATGTGAGAAAGTTGATATTTTAGGGCAAGGGCGAAGACTAAAGTTTATATTTTCGGGCAAGGGAGAAGCCCGCACCCTAAAATTTATAAACTTTCCAACACTAACCATTCGTAAAATAGCCATTGAGTGCGCATATGAAAACATTATTTCTATTCTATTGCACTATCAAAATTGATTATCAACAAAGATTATAATGAAAGATTGAAAACAAATTTTAAACTTTGACAACCTTTCTCCCTTTTCTTAAAAAAAGTCGTCCATTGATATTGGCACAATGCTCCCGTCTCGGTTGGCATCGTGCCAATGTCAGTGGACGAGTTTATGTCACGGTCTCTCAAATGGAGAGTTATTCTGTCAGCTGAGACAGGCTCTGCGGAAATACTTGGATTTAGGTCTATTTGTGTTGCTTTAGTAGGCTAATCAATTTAACGATGAAAACAGCAGTACTTGAGAAAGAAATTTCATCTTGTAATTTATTTGTGTGTTAATTCTATTGTATGAAGCAGACGACCCCTTCCTCTCCCACCTTGTAAATAGAATCTCCCAATGAACACCTGCACATGTAGGCCTACATTTCACACAACCTACGCCCATACTATTCAGCTTGTATCACTGACGTCCCTACTGACGTCACTGATACAAGCTGTTTATCAGCGTACACACAACCGTGCTAAAACACTCAATAATTGTTAGCGAGTTGTTATAGACACAAGTGTTATAGAATGGGCGATATCACACGATATCGAAGCAACTGCGCATGAGACGATAGTGCAGTCTCGAGGAATTAGTGCAAGTTCTCGAGCGCAGCTGTCTTCCGTCCACGTGCGACGACACACGCCCCATTGCTAGGGACGCAGTTTGTTAAAGGCCCATAATCACCCCCCCCCCCCCCAACTGAATCTTGAACATTCTTGATTGATTGATTTTAACAGTCATCTCTCAGATGTCTGGAGTCGAAATGACATGATATTGACAGCTGATTTTTATCCCGGACAGCTATCCATGTCGGATATCAGGAAATATCAGGCCATATTTTTCTGAGACAACCAGCAAGGCTTTTCAATTTTAATGAAAGTCAGCTACATTACGTCATTTATGCATCGTAATGATGGTATAAGTATATGATGAATCGACGAGAAATGGATGGGATACATCGATACATTTATTATCATTTGATTATCCGAAAATATGGTCGTGCCTCTCCAAAGAGATTCAGGACCGACAGATGCCGTTTTATTTCGGATAAACAACACAGACTTGCACTTTCATATTTTTTGATTTGGGAGAAATATACACTTTCTTTTCACTCTATAGTTTGGCTGATTTCGGAACTGAATCACTAGTCTGCCACCATGAAATGTTCG
Source organism: Hanleya hanleyi (assembly GCA_036873755.1). Lineage (NCBI taxonomy): Eukaryota > Metazoa > Mollusca > Polyplacophora > Lepidopleurida > Hanleyidae > Hanleya > Hanleya hanleyi. The sequence continues at coordinate 25,693 of JAVTVY010000034.1, forward strand.
TCTGACCGTGCAACACCTTGTTTTGTGGCGCCTCGTTGGAAAGATACAGATTTTATCCAGTGGCGTATCTGATGGGTACCAATTCTTTGAAGTTTGGATCCCACTAGTTTGCCATTTCCCCCCCCCCCCAAAAAAAAATATTGATAGATAAGACGAAAATATTCAGGACATCAACGAAATTGTGAAACTATCGAGGAATGTTTCTCCCGTGAGACTCAGTAAACCTCGTTTAGGCCTTCGTCGGTTAATTTAGTACTACTGCAGAGATATTCTATCCCCTTACAGAGGATATTAGAGAGAGCTAGGACCAAAAGGTACAAACAAGCTATTTATTGTGTACCCTGTCATTTGTTCTTGAACCATTACAACCTTTCTTTCATGATTGTAAGTCGCGAATATGATCGAATGTACCCGCTCAAATAATAACAGATTGCAGTAAAAGGGAAATAACTCCAGTCAGGCTACAAATATAAGGTAACAAACCACCATTTCCGTTTCCCCGAGCCGATGCAAGAATTCGGACTTGCATTCCGCTGAACATTGTTTTGCCATTACGCCTGACTGGGTTAGAAATGGAGTGTAAAATATTTCAAAATTTGTATCTTTGTTTCCCGCCCCCACCCAAAATATGCCTCAAAAAACGAAAACAAGAAAAAACTTCCAGCAAGGTGATTATCGCTAAATAGGGTAAAACACTGCGATTATCGGCAGTGGGCATGCTTGCATTATTATTTGGCATTCAATAGACAAAATGACGGGGAATGTTGAGCATCTGAAAGAACCGATAATTGTTTTGGTTCGAGGTGTTGTATTTTTGACGCAGGAGAAATTTTTTTTTTTCTAAAATGCCTCAAACATACTAAGAACATTTTGATCAATCACAAATCCATTTTTACCCAATTGACATCTGTTTTGGCAAGATTTGGATTTTAAAAAAAATCCGCTTTATTACCGTCACACACAAAGGAGTGTAAACGCCACATACCATTTTGTCATGTGTTCATTACATGCCACAGGAACAGTTAGATTTAGTGGGGAACCACAAATTTTGTAAAGACACTTGGTCTGGGGAACGTTTCAATATGATGTGTTTACATCTCATGTTGTTCAAATGAACAACACTCTCGAAGATAGTATACAGAAGATAGTATACAGAAGATAGTATACAGAAGATAGTATACAGAAGATAGTATACAGAAGATAGTATACAGAAGATAGTATACAGAAGATAGTATACAGAAGATAGTATACAGAAGATAGTATACAGAAGATCCGTCCAATAGTCCCGGTCGTAGTCCGACAAATTCCCGCTCTTCCGACGACTGGAGAAATGAGAGATGCTACACAGCCAAATTTCCATATGTTGGGACCGTGTGGTAACTGAATGGTAACCGCAAGAAAGGGCCCGGAACGGTACAACTCAGTACAGTATACCATTCAGTACTGACCCGTATCCACCATTCTCAAAACGCAAATGTTAGATTTAACATCTAGAGGGTTGGAGGAGGGAAACATTTAGAAAGTGTTGTATTCATCACTTTTAAGTGTTAAATGCAACATTTTAAGCTGTTGCATCCAACACTTAAAAGTGATGAAACAACACTTTCTAAATGCTTTCCCTCCTCCAACTCTCTAGATGTTAAATGTAACATTTGCGTTTTCAGTAACTGGTCAGTACTGATTGGATACCGTACAGTACAACAAGAAATCGGACTGACTAGTACTGCATGGTAGCTGAACAGTGACCAACCTGTTACTGTGCAGTACTGGTCAGTTACCTCTTGGAATCAGGCTTTTGCTAACTGGCATGTACTGCTCAGATGAGTGCAGTGCAGTTCTGAGCTGTGATTACCGCACAAGAACTGTCAGTCACAGCTCAGTAGTAGTATAAGTGGATTACAGACCATATTTTGACGAGTGCGCAGGTGTTTCTGCGCAGATTTGCGGCGGAAGTGCGGCGGGTCGGGGGATTCCCCAGTGGGGGGTTCCCCATGACGATCACGTGATCAAGGCATGTCCCGACTTGTTCTGGGTTGTACAGTTCTGCCATACGGAGGATGGATGTATTCCTCCGCGGTGATGCGGTTTGGCTGTGATGCGGTCGCGGAAGAAAGCTTCCGCGGAGGAAAAGTAGTCCCTAGACTACAAATACGCTGCATGGTCCGATTGGGCCGAGTGAGGCTCTTTTCAGTCATGTCATGGGTGTTTTCACAGAATAAATGCCATACGGAGGATGGGTACTAGTATTTCGCTGACGTCCTAGTAATAAACATAATCTATAGGTGTTGTACCATGTTAATAGGATCAGTCTAGCATCTGTACCACCCTAGGGTCGAGCGTTTATTGTCCCGTGTATCTCCGCAAGAAAACAACAAACAAAATGGCGGCTCCAGGATGGTGTGGGGATGCCCTTTCCATATCACGGCGTCGACAGTAGCGCCATCTGCACACATTGACGCAAGGGAGACAACTCGTGTGGCCTAAGGATATGGAAATAGCCGTGTTGGAGCTAGGGGAGCCACAAATGGTCCAATGGGATCGAGTGAGGTATCAAAGTAAAGCCTAGGTGAAGGGGCATCTGATGGGGTGGGTGTGGGGTTGAAATATCGCCATTCTGCGCATGCGCGGTGGCCGAAGGGTATGGAAATAGCCGTTTTGGAGCTAGCGAAGCCAATAATGGTCCAATGGGATCGAGTGAGGTATCAAAGTGAAGCTTAGGTGAAGGGGCATCTGACTGGACTAGCGGCTTGGGCGTTGTCACCATTCTGCGCTTGCGCGGTGGCCCAAGGGTATGGAAATAGCCGTGTTGGGAGCTAGGGGAGTTACTACTGGTCCAGTGGGGTCGAGTGAGGTATCAAAGTGAAGCTTAGGTGAAGGGGCATCTGACTGGACTAGCGGATTTGAAATAGCGTCATTTTGCGCATGCGCGGTGGCCCAAGGGTATGGAAATAGCCGTGTTGGGAGCTAGCGAAGCCAATAATGGTGCAATGGGGTCGTATGAGGTATCAAAATGAAGCCTAGGTGAAGGGGCATCTGACTGGACTAGTGGGTGTGAACTAGCGTCATTCTGCGCATGCGCATAGACGTTTTGGGGATGTAGGGGAGTTACTCATGATCCAATGGGGTCGAGTGAGGTATCAAAGTGAAGCTTAGATGAAGGGGCATCTAATGGGTTGGGTGTGTGGTAGCCATTCTGCGCATGCGCAGATGCAATGCGGAGCTCTCGTCCAATCAGAAGCGAGTATTTCAAATCCGCCACGGAGCTCTCGTCCAATCAGAAGCGAGTATTTTGACCCGGTGCATTATGGAACATATCCAAGATGGCGGCACGTATGTTCAAGATGGCGGCACATCCGGTGTCGAAAACTGGCCATTTTTGTCGGGATGGGGTCACCTAGTGTCGAAAACTGGACCCTGTATGGGTCCCGCTAGACGTGTTGGAGCTAGGGGAGCCACGAATGGTCCAATGGGGTCGAGTGAGGTATCAAAGTGAAGGGGCATCTGACTGGACTAGTGGGTTTGAACTAGCGGCATTCTGCGCATGCGCAGTCTGGCCGTAGTATAGAAATAGACGTGTTGGAGCTAGAGGAGTTACTACTGGGTCGATGGGATCGAGTATCCATGTGAAGCCTAGGTGAGGGAGTTACACTAGGGTGTCGTTTCCATTCTGCTGCGCAGGTCACGTGGTGGGGTTGTGACGTCACTTCCGGGTTTTTCACTAAAAAACTACCTCCAAACATAGAAGAGTTCCCATGTTTTTCCCCTTAGACGTCCGTATGTTCAACCGCCGGCACTTTTCCACTGGCCTGGCCCCAGCGCGAGCGGCGCGCGCGTCATCACGCGTCATCGCCGGAAGTGCGGGTCATCCCCGGCAGTGCGCGCGCGCGTCATCCCCGGCAGTGCGCACGCGCGGATCAAAAGGTCACCTGTCAAACGGTCTCCCTTTCGGCAAGGTTCGGAGAATACATAGAACTTATAGTCATAATCTATACGTGTTGGACGAGTCTCTTCACTCACCGTATACACACACCTCAATGAAATGCCCGCTCCAAACCTAGACCAAATACACGTACTTGGTCTGTGGGCTGATTTCATTGGCTCTCTATTTTTACTATAGTGCGCTTGCATTCTAACCTTGATGGGTTATATTTTGGCCCCATCCTACACCACTGATTCAGTTTGACTGAATCTTCAGATGCATTATGAATAAAACACACAAGACAGGGTTTTTTTTTTTTTTTGGTGAGATCTCATTTTTTATTCAGTGAACAACAACAACGTGAGAACAACCACGTGAAAACTGAAGCCCAGAACACGGGGCTTGTAATTAATTCAAGCCCAGAACAGCGGGCGTGTGTTCATTGAAAGAATTCAAGCCCAGAACGGGACTTGTACATTGAAATGATGGGCGGCCCAGTCATAGACGAGTACATCTCGGTCCTCGGCCTTGGGGTACTCGTCAAACATGTGGACGATGGTAGATAAGGGTCTTCCCCGGCATCGATGGTACAGGTAAAACAAGCAATATTGTCCGCACACCATACTGTCCAGGCTTTGCAACGTTTTAGTATTCCAACACCACGTCTCTGTGCCTTGATCCATGAAGTCTGTTAAATCGGGATGGAGGGGTGGTAGGCCGTACGGGTCAAAGTATTCGCCCTGCTCTTCTGTCAAGTACACGGCCACCCAGTGTTGACCGGGCCGATCCATCGGGTCTGTGTTCAGGACGTAAGCAGCCGGATACACACGGTCTAATGGGAACACGTCTCGGGCGAACACTCCTTGAAACACCCTACGTGTTCCTGGGTCAGTCTCCAGCACCGTGGTTATCTGGTCTGTATCCATGTTAGGTGGCGAAGTCACACAGAACGTTACGGCTTTTATCGATTTGAATGATGTTGTCAAACTCAGCGTAGCAGATCACATTGATGGTTTTCGGTAAAGGTGTCCCGAAGTGCAGTTCCAAGCGTAAGTTGCCTTTCTTGATGAGACTCAGTTGATGATCGTTGTCTAAGGTGTGAGTCAGATCGAAACAGAACAATGTGTACCCTCTGCCGAAATCGTCTCGACTGATCATATTTCCCTCGTCTTGGTTGATTTGGCCAGTTGCTGTGAAGAGGTTCAGATAGCTCCGGATGTAATTGTCCGTTCCAAATTAGGTTGTAAGGGGCGTGCCGGTACCTGTTGGCCATCCACATGCAGGGCCACGAAATTGATGTTGAACGCTTTTAGGTTGAACGGATTCCTCGAGAGAGTCCCATTATAACTGACGTTCTCCACACAAGCTAGGGTTAAACGCTTGGGCAAATCCCCCAGGAACAGGTTTTCTTGATTGACAATCATATTGCCTTTAGGAACGGAAAAGACCTTGGTCTGTACTCGTCGAATGGGGTACTGGGCTGGTTTTTTCTCCAAGGCTCTGATGTGCCCCAACTGTACACCTGGGCTGGGTTTCACTTTGCGTACAAACAGACTTGCCTCTTGGATGACAATGTTATACTCGAGGTCCTCATTCGGGGCCATCAAGGCAAACGCAGGCGTTGCGCGCACTAGTCGTATTTTGACAGGTACTCCATTCAAGAGGTATCGGTCCTGCATGAATAAGTCCGCATGCAGACGTCCCATCATATCGACTGAGTGACTCTCTGCTGTGGCACCCACTCTCTCCGTGTAGCCGGCGTTATCAGGACTCGCTTCCATGTTGCCTGGGGTATCTCGGTAGAACAACGGGGCTGTCAAATACGACTTTTTAGCGTCACGCCCGTAGGATAACAGTGTTTCGATGTAGGCTCGGTACGGGTACGTGTTCGTCGAGGCGCTCACCAGTTTATCACTCAGGGCTATATCCACTTGCTGGAATAGCGAATGAAGCCAGAGATTCACTGGACCCACGGGTGCCTCTGCTTTCAGGACTGTCCCATCTTTATTGGTGATTTTAGCTTTCACATATAGGTACGTATGGGCTAAATCCAGGTAGGTCGTATCTGCGTTGGTGATGGTGAATTCAATGGGGCCTGTGGCTGTAATGCTGGAAAGGGGCAGATGTTCCACCCATTGACCCTCTTCGGCACTGGTCTGAGTAGGTGGGACGGTCCATAAATCAAATTCACTGTTGGTAGAAGGACACGACTCGGCATGGATGAAAGCCATCTTTAAGAAAAGATATCCTTCGTCTTCTTCGATGTGCGTCGTCGCTGGGTCGGTCGTCGACTGGTGTGTGGTCTCGGTGGGGCAGCTCTTTTATTCCCTACGGTGCGTTGTGCTTTGGCCACCAAGACGCCTCCCGCTTCTTTGGCCCGCCGTTTCAAGGATTCTTTGGGTGCCGTACCCCCAAAGACATCACCGGCCACTTGCAGTCCACTGCGCACCGCTTGTTTGCCGATCGCTTTGACCCCACGCGTCACCAAGGGCAGGAACGTTTTGACGATGCTCGCGAGTATGTTCCCCAGTCCATGTCCTCGTTGCATGCGTGTACCCGCAAAGACAGGAAAGTTACCCCCGGCCTGTTTGGTGTAATGATCGACGTAACTGGCTGTATGGCATTGATAAGGCACCTTCATTATGCAAAGTGAACCGCTCGGACTTGACGGAAATGAAGCGTCAGCACCACTTTTCCTCGTTCGAATGCCACCGGTCGTCCGGTGTCGTCTCTTATATCGATGACGATGGAGCTAATATCGGTCTGACTGACCGGTAGATACACGATATGCCTGAAACTGTGGGTGACTTGAGCTCCATACGTGCCTTTCACCGGGCAGACGCGCAGTAGAGGTACGTTGCTGTCGCCGACAATGTGTGCATCGACCACGTCCGAGTAGACGTACAGGCCATACATACCACCACGCATGTCCATCGGGATGTGGCCTATCTCGCCGGTGGGGCCAGCGTACCCCTGGTAATTGAAACCCAGCATTTGCTGTAGGGTAGCACTGAGTTCGACACTCACGTTGGGGCTGAGCGTGAGATTTGCCTTGTCGTTGTGTGCGTTGTAATCGAAGTCCACATGATTTTTGAAGGGGAAAGATTTGATGGGTTTTGAAGTATTCGTGACGTCTCGTAGAGACTTATAATGCATCAGACTTCTCAGCCCACCCATGAACTCCTTGGGGGTATCGTATTGACCTTCGGGTAGTTGGAGTCGAGTTTCTTGTCCTTCGTAGGTCACCTCGTACCATACTTCATTGGCTCGCACGTTGTACCACGAGTAAGGGTATTGGATATCCACGAGTCCACATTCCCAGCGTCCAGGTAAATGCAACGGTTGTGGTAACTGGGTCACGTACTTGGTCAAGGTGTTGTCAGGAAACACATCAGCCGAGCTGTTACTGGGTAGGGTGAGGTAAAACATGATGACTGAGCTGTCCTGCTGCTGCTGCTGGTTT